>BLKR01012433.1:0-19709 GCA_011170035.1 Teleogryllus occipitalis
AGAGAGGTTTGTCTCTCCTCTAGGACGCGATAACAGCATATTTCCGATTCTTTGAAATGAAGAAACTGAATCCAATATTTTAATTTCCATTTGAAAATACTTGAACAAAAATTGGAATTACAGAAAAATGGCAGGGTAGAAATATCAAATATATAAACTCATCTACACACTTTAGTTCTAATTTGAAATCGAAGTAAAAAGATTCCACTATACTAACTCCGAAAAAAAATAGATATTGACTATACATTAATTTCAGAAACATTCTTCTGAAAGGTTTAGGAAAGATTCGTGGAAATATGGCCGACAACAGTTTATACTTAAAACAACACTATCACATTCTGCAATTACATGAAAAAAGGTAAGAGATAGATTTACAATTATTAATAAAAATCCAAAACAGTTTATGTGGTCCAGAACTTTCATTGAACGCTACATCCATTTCCACGTTTCATAATCGAAATACGACTAAACGACAAATTTGAAGAAGAGGCTTCCTTTTGATTTCTACACGTCATCCGATTTCTTTAACGATAATTCGATTTCGAGAATCCATACAAAGCAGCAGTGGTGAAGTCGCGATCCCTTCTCTCAAGAAGGTTTTTTAGTTGAGAGATTTTCTCTGTAAAACACTTTTCATATTAATATATGTTAATATTCTGCAACATGACAAATCTATTGTTGAGCCCTCTAATAAGAGTTATCATCAATTCATAGTAGGAATGATAAAAAAGTGTCCTCGCTATCGTTGGCGACTCTTATTCAATAAATTGACATTTTTTCACTGCCGTCGTTCTACATTTTATGAAGTGGTAGTTGTTGTGAAAATAACACGTGCGTTTTGTCAAATTCGGTCATTAGTACATGTAAATACTCGTTGTAACAATTTTTATTCATCAAATTTCAGTACCCTCAGGATATCCCCAGAAAACTACTAATAAGTTTTGATTTATTTTCTATGTTTCACCCGACAATATTAGAAACTTAACCCTGCGGCAAACATTCTAGTAATCCACTACGCGCGACAACCTCTCTCAGGAATCATTTCAATTTTTGATTGTATTGCTTCACAAACTATTGTTTGTTATGCACAAACGATCATTAAGTAAGTTTACTGACATCAACATTTTAAAACTTTTAACTTCATTCTTTAACAATAATTGCAATATTTGTTATTATCTTGTATTAGCAGTAAATTGTACAACACATTCCAGTTGCGGTATGCTGTTCCGCGTACGGATTATTTGAAACTAATCTGATGACGTCAGCACTAATCCTATTGGCACGGTCAGGCAGCTATGACATTTGAAGACAATAACTAAGAGGTTCTAAGAAATGTATACGACAACTCGAATTGGACAACTGGATTATCAGAGAGATCGAATGCATGTGCCGCAGGGTTAAAACTCGTACACATTTTTTTAAGTAAAATCTTTCTCGCTGCGTCGTTTTAAAATGTTTAGGAATACATTGATTTGAGCAGCAAAAAAGACTAATTTTTACTCGATCGATAAGCATCTAATGAAGTATGAAATATTGTGTTTTTATTTTTTAAATTTTTTGCATCAACCTCTTAATTTTTAGATGTATTATTTTTATAGAGAGCAGCAGCTTCGGATGCTTAATAATTAGACGATTTAGAATAATTAGACGAGTGCGAATTACTATTACTATTATTATTATTATTATTATTATTAATATTGTTATTAATATTAGCCTCTGGGATGGCTCATAGGCTGCGTACTAGCTTCCCGTGCTGAAGTCCCCGGGTTGGATTCCCGGTCGAGGCAAAAATAGAGTTGTAGCTTCCTTTAAAATCGTCCCAGTTTCTATATAGCTGTGTGACGAAGAAAAACTCAAGCAGGCGGATCTTGCTAGTTACGGTGAAGACAATATACCATGTTCGCCTCATGTCGCTCTTACCCCAAGCATGGTAATATAACTAGGCCCAGGCAAGGGGGACACCGATAGCTAGCGGGCGAAGTCGGACTACCGACCCAATAACGCCTAATACATACATTATTATTATTATTATTATTATTATTATTATTATTATTAGTGAATCATAAATTAAGTGGAATAATAAATATTACCTTTTATAATATACGGAAACTGCTTATAAAATTAATACTAAAACTGCAAAAATGTATTAACTTCTTTTACCAGTACATAAAAATCAAAGTACCATTATATGAACATCAAATTTCATGTATATAAGCGTATGCACACTGAACACGAATTCAGCAATTTTTTTAAATCAACGGTCTAAATGTATTTCTCGTATTTTTGTGAAGTCACGGATCTTAGAGAATAACGTATGCTGCACGTACCTGTAAACCGAGCTACGAGAGTTGTTTCCCGAAATATTTTTTGACAATTACGGTCCGTACTTCCAGTATACTTTAGTTAAGGGGAATTCAAAAATAGTTTGTGCTTGAGAGTCTTAAATGGATAAGAAGAGCTTACGAGCGTTCCCGTCGCGCCGTTGATGCCACAACAACCGCCTTGACGCGGTCGTGTGTCACCCATTCACGGGCGGGCAAGGTCGCATTAGTTCCAGCACAACGCACGCAATGATCTCGTTCCATGCTGTTCGTTAGAGCAACCGCCGCGGAGCTAGCATTCCCCCCGCACTTCGTTCGCATGACCGCAGTGAAGATGCTATCATCTGGGTTCCTAGCGCAACATTCCTACTCTTGTTTTGCCACGAAGCGTCAATAAAATTTACGTCTACCGTCTAGCAAGATCTTGCATCTCGTAACCCCTTTTAGCCTCTTGTTGGTTTTTGCATAACAATGATCACAACCGCTATAAAACACGCCGTTTCATGAATGAAACTGCAAAGAGGGGAGCTTAAGCGTATGTGAACAGAGAATTATTTCACGAGATGTAAACAATACAAACTTCTTTTATAGAAAATGAGTCAGGCCAAAAGACAGCAATCCCTTCAGAATTTCCATTCCAAAACTGATGCCCACAGCTAAGGACATCGAAATAATTTACGCCTGAAATCGCAAATCTATAATTTGATAAGGCTGTCTTAACATAATGGAAAACGATTAATGATATAATTTTCACGGAATTTTCGTTTTGACGTGCACTTACATTTTCTTCGGTGCTGGTGAAACATCCCGTTCTTCAGTCATTGCGGAAAACGCTTCGTTGAACAGGCAATGTATGACGATACTCGTCGCAGATGCCCAAACATAACCCACAATTAAAGCACCAAGAATCTGAAGTCAGCAGATGATAACCTTCCCCACTTCTCGGTGCACTGATAAGAAACACTGCTTCATGTTCTGCGCACGAAATTCTATTTGTTCCAAGAAAACACAAGGCGAATGGGACAGAACCGAATACATTACCCGCAACGAAACATCGTTATAAAATAATTATGTTATCACAGCAAGATAATGTACACTTAATTAGAATAAATCAAAATTAATGAATTGAAGGACCCATCCGCTCCATATTGCACAATGGGTTACACATCGACCCATTTCTTGTACGGAAATAAACAGATCAATTAAGATTTTCACTTTTCTTTCCATCCCAAATGATTTGTAATTAACCTACCGCAAACTACAGTAAAACCTACATATGTGGTTTGAGAGGGAGATAGCTAACATAGGTGTTTCATCGATTTTGAAGGTTGTTAAAATAATAGTTTATTTGGAGTTCAGTGAATTTTCACATGAATATTACAATACGATTGCTCTACAATACATGTTTGAAAAAAATCTTACTAAATGTACTACAATTTGTGTACTTCTAGATATATTACATACATATTTAACGGTAAATAAATATTCTAATTGTGGCTTTGCTACATAATATTTACGGTTCAATAGATTGATTTACACTGAGAGTAAATATTGTCAATATTAGAAAGCAAAGTTAGTCTTCGCCGCTAGCCGAATTCGTTTATTACGCTCCGTGAAGTCACGGAGGTTAAGCGAATTCGAGACTAGCGGGTTTCTGGTTGGGTGACTGACTAGGAACCCCGGAATCTAACGGCGTTGAGCCCCTGGCCGAAGGGATAAAAGGCAGACTGATTGACTGCGACGAGACGAGACTTGACTAATATAGTAATTACTGAGTAACAGTAATGAAAGTAAATAACTCAGTAACGGAGAATTACTCCACAGAAAGCGCTCGACGCCCAACAAGGGGTAAAGAGACGCGTTGCGTCGATGCAACAAATTAAAAAAAAAAAAAAACAACAACAAAAAAAACATGAGCATCACCAGCATCAAATAATTTGGAGGGTGGAGGGGGAGAAGAGGGCGATGCAATAGATAAGGAACATATTACCGGGGAGTCCCCTCCGACGTACTCCCTACACACAAAAATATTGGGGGGACGCGTCCCCCATCCCTTCTGGCGGTGACAGCCGCGAACATCATCAATAAAGGTCTTGAAAATTAATGTAGATCATTTTCATTTCATAACAATTCGTGGAAATAAAGACATCTATTGGCTGGGCAAAAGGTCAAAGAACTGTCTTCGGAGACAAATTTGAGGCAATATGTAAAGAAGTTTTATTTACTTTTATTTATTTTACGTCAAAAACAGTTAAAAACTGTGGGGGCGTGCTACGGGGAAAAGTGAATTCTGTGCACGTTTTCTTAATTCTGTGGTCCCTACCCTTAGCTATATACTTGAATTACCTGTACAGAAAGAAAATTAGCGTTTTTTACCAGGATTGTTAACAAAATATTCGCTCCGATGTAATAAAATCTATTTTCAAGGGTATTTCAAGTTATTACCGATAATAACTATATCTTGTTACAATTTATAACAGACTTAAAAGGCTTGCGTTAATAAAAAATATGATAAAGGCAAAGCAACAGACACTGGACTAAATGTCTTGCTTAGCAATTGAAGGCACAAAGAATTCACGTAGTTGTGGCAGAGTAAGGAGAACCTACATACTCTTTTCAGACTGTATTACATAAATTTTAACATTTAACACAATTTTAAATATGTATCTCCTCGGGGGAAGAAAAGACACAACAAAAGGAGACTATTCAGACATTTTTCTTACGGCCTTTTAACCCAAAGCCAGTTACCGTCATACCCTGCACTAAGGAATACACTAGACACTCACCCACATGCAGGCTTCTCGGATCGGTGATCAGCAGAACGCAAACACTGCGCGACAATACACACATGAAAGACAGTCCCGTTGTATCTCCGCAACAAATTGCCCTACGAGGCTGATTTTTTGTGAATCTACGTATTTTGTATTCTGTTTCATATGAGCATCGCGATTATCGATTTGGTTTGGAGGCACTTTTCTTCGCCTTATACGGCTATACCCTTTCTACACACAATTCCTGAGTAGCGTATTGTTTTTCTTCGCCCAGAGACCGGGAGCGGTAGCTCAGTGCATCAACTGATGTCACTGCAGCGCCTCTGACCGGGAGGTCCTAGGTTCGAGTCCTAATGGCGGCAGGTTTTTCGACACTACCTTTCAGCTAGGTCGAACTCAGTCGCTATCTGGAGGAGAATTCTAGAGGCCGGCTGCTGTGATCGGTAGTTTTCCGTGGTTTCTCCGATCAACACCAGGCGAATGCCGGAGCAGTACCCTACCAAACGGGCCACGGACCGCGCGCGATCTGTCCTTCCTCTTCCTTGTCCTATCCTCTCCCCTTACACACACACTTACACTAACATGCACTACACTACCACATATTCCGGGAAATCGGTCGGGAATTTAGAGCTTGTCCCGGCTGGGGCGGTGCTCCGCGGGTGGGAGAGTCCTGGTTAGGGGGAAACCCCACTAGCCGACGGTCGGCGCCGGATATCGCCATCCAGCTAGGGAAAATCACCGCTATCTCCCGAGAAAAAACATGTAGTACACTAACGGGACTAATGACCAAAGCAGTTGACGCGCCCGGAAACATGAAAAATCAATCAATCTTCGCCCATAAATTGTAATGGCTGCCGTTGTGAGTAGTACGTAATCTATGCTTCTTGCGATGCCTATCAGCGCCATTGTCGGTTCAGCCGGTTTTGCGATAACTAAAGACAAAGATTTCTTAGTAAAGAATAGTCCAAACCCAAAGTTAGCAATCTGAGTTCACTTGAACAAAAGGAAGAAACCTTGATTAGATCAGTAAGCTGGTTGAATTGTTCATCGAAACTGGTTTTCATCAAATTTTTTTGTCAATTATATTTGGTTTTAGGGCATTTTTTAAATATTTTAAAAGTATTTTATTGATTAATTGTGGCGATGTTTCAGGTCATCAAAATCCGTCCCTAGTAATACATCTAATAACTTGTAAATGTTTTAATTGAGAATATGAATGTGATTGTGTCCGTGCACTCCACTTCACGGCCCACTGCTTCAGCGCGCCCAGCGGGCAGTTCGGGCAGTTCGCGCACCGGGGCGCCCCGCCCCGCGCTGGCCGCCGCAGATGGAATGGGCCGGAGTAGTCCCGTCCAGATGGCCAATAAAGCCCCGCTTTGCACGCCTACTAACGACGCGGCGGCGATCAGGGGTCACGGGTCAGGGTCGCTGTGCGGGGATCACGGCATCGACAGGGACCGCATATCCTATACTCGGGGTTTTCTAACCTGGCCGATGACATTTCATCGGCTGTTACGGTGTCATCCAAACGAGATCTAAAACGTCCTCACTGTGACGTCACTGCGGTGACGTTTAAAGCTCCCGATTGGACTAAACCGTAACAGCTGATCAGCCAGGTTAGAGAAACCCAAGTAGGTTGGGGTAGGTTGGAGGAGGGTGGGAGGACGTGAAGGAAAAGGAGGCACAGTGCCCCTTGCAAAGCTTATTTCGAGAGGTTTCTGGAAATGGGCGTGCTGCGGGGCGCCACTCGTAGGGGAGGCGAGGCTTCAAAAGCCGTCAAAACCACTCGGAGCGAGCGATATGTTTCGTTTACGAGTCGCTGTGGACAATCTTCGAACCCTTTTTATTGATTAGAAACCAACTGGATCAATGCACGGGCGGTCCGTGCTAACAAGGTCCTATTGTTTTACACAGTTATTATTTGTTATTTAAACCTTGATGAACAACCAAAAACAAGCTCCCCCTCTCCCTATCCATGCTCGCAGCAGACTGCAGGATTGTGCGAAAATCAAGGCGCAGGGCCTCGGAAGCCAGGCGTTCGTTACGCACGGAACGCCACGCAGTGCAGCACAATCGGGCGACCGCGCCATTCGACTTCGGGGAGCTGGCAGCAAAACAATGTTCCCGACTTAAACGCGAGTTTTCTCTACGGGGTAGTAGATGTGTTCTTAAAATCAGTTTTAGAACTTCAGTTTTACGCTTGGAGAACAAATAATACTTTATTTGGGTGTCTGCGTATACTGGTGGTCTGTTACATCCCAAAAATGAATAAAGTCGTTAATCTTGTAGGAGAAAGATTCGTTTGCGAAAAAGCGCTTACAATAATAAGGGCTTGGTCCACTGTAATGCATTTGAGGAAAAAAGTTTACAATCTAAAGCCCGGTAAATGAATTTTCTATTAAGTCAAACTAGATAAAATTAAATCACATTTCGGGAAAATCACACTCTTGTGATACACTCCAGTGTATCTGATTTTGCGCAGAAATAATTAGGATTTTTTATACATTTTTTTTATTTTCCTAGTTGTACGATTATTTTGTTCACCACAGGACACAGCACAAACTAGGACAATATTTGAGGTACGATCCTCTTCATGTTCAATATTTTTGTGTACACTAATTTTGTTTTATTAATTTTATTCAGCAATGCGAGATTTGTTAATTTAAATTTTTCGATAACCTGAACTCTTTTGTATAGCCTTGAATTTAGAATTAAAAATAGTACTCTGTACGACCAACTTTTCGCCAGTGTGCTATAGATACTGTTCCACTTGTCCATGAATTTCTTAAAGGTGAGGAGAAGTGGAAAGTGTATTCAAGCGGGATAAAACTGACACGACTTCATTTCGTTCACCAGCCGTGCCGCAAACACGAAAAGTAATAAGAAAGTAGTAAAAAATGCGATAAAGTTTTAAGTAATTCCTTAATAGATGTAACTTCATTTCTTGTTTAATTAAATTTTCCTCAACTAGTCCTTGAATGAGTGGAATTGTCACATTTTCTAGAACAAAAGTTTGTCTGTAGATGAGGTATGCAAACATTTCATATCTGGACGACCTGAGCATTTTCAGAGCACAAAAACAGCAGTACAACACACGTGTCGCAAGCATGCCGATAAGAAAACACATTACTTTTTTTAAAATGTCTTAATGAATGCATACTATCTTTTAATTAGAAGACCACGCAGATCATACTATTCTATAATGTCCTGACTACGGATTGCAAACAATGAGACATTTCTGTTCAAAACTTAATGATGTTAAATTCAGTGCGTTAATCGGAACTGAGTTTTCAATTAACTTCCTAATGTATGCTTTCGTTATCACAGAGATGAAATATAATGGCAATACCCACATATTACCGCAATTAAAAAGCTCGTCAATTATTTATTATGACATTTTGTTATTTCATTGCGAAGGTGATATGGCTATCGCTTTGCATTGATGGAAAAGGTAGTAGATAAGGGACTTAGAGGTACTCCACTAGGTTAAGTAAATTTTGCATTGCTTTAATTTCAAATAGGAAGAATAAAAAAATGATCATACCTACTTCTCGAGGTCATTACGTCAATTACCACCGAATAATTTGCTTTGTACCAAGAGCTTCGCAGACAAAAAACGTTATTCGCAAAACCTATTTACAGTTTTAGTTATCGTTGTGGTTTTATCCTCTGCATTTTCTACTAACACCGAGCAAGTGATGTTTTGGGGACCATAGAAAATTGCTCAACAAAGCGCCGAAGTGAACGGAAGTGGGGGTCCATCACTTCCAGGCGGCGACAGCTAGAACCTAAGCGCAAAACGCCCAGAATGCTGCGGGATCGTGCGCAGCAGTTCCACGTACAGACTTAAGTGGTGCAAATGGCGGCAGCGCTACTCCCACCCAGCAAGCCGACTGCTAACGAGCTTCTTGTGCCGTCGACTTCAAATTAACATGCTTTGAAAGAGAATAAAAAGGAGGACAAAAGATGGAAAATACGAATAACAATAACGTTATGACATGTAATAAATGTTGACCAAACCTCGTAAGAACTGCCAAGAAGATCTACCAACCGACATATGATAGGGCTCTAGCAAACACCTAAAACCGGAAGTGCTCAACGTACTAGTTTCTACTCCTCCGACCGCTGTGCTAAAAGTAACTCATAATGCGTTAATAAGTAGTCGTTTAGGAGAGTTATTAACAGGAAATATGATTTGAAGTTTTGAACATTTTAATGAAATGTTATTGCGATAAGCTTCTTTTCACGGCTTGGCCATGATCCTCGGCAAGCGATTTGGACTTCCAAACTTCGAGGATGAAAGTCAAACCAGCAAAATTAAGTTTTCTTCTCGGGCAAAGCCGAAGGGGCTACTTGCTAGGGATGTGACGTCAACAACCAAACCTGATGTTCAAAATTAAAATATCGATGTTAATAATAGATCCATAAAAAACTATCAACATTCAATACTTACGGAACAAAACTTAATTTGGCTGTGGTCGTGTTTATTAATTTAGAATCAAAATAAAGTTATACAAACACATTTCCTTGTGCGAAAGACGAATGAAATACTATTAGATCAGGATCATTTCGAGAGAGGCAGTCTGCCCGATGGAAGTAGTACAAACCTTTCTTTGTTTCCTTTCGTTCGTCACATACGGTGACGTGACGGCAGACATGGCAACTAGCGCGCTGGTGGAGATAAAGGAGTAGTAAACGCAAGAGGTGGAGACTAAGGTAGAGGTAAAGAGGCGGTGTAAATCGAAACGTAGGCGGCGGCACTGGAGACGACGGAGAAGGAAGAAGAGGCAGTGGGTGTGACTGAAACGCAGGTGGGGGCTGGGTGTAAGTAGAGGACAAGCCGATGGAAGCGGCACAGGCAGGTCTGGGAGCCATAGTGGCGTTGGTGACGCCGAATTCAGAGGGGAAGATTTAATCTAAAACGAAAAGAAAGGGGGTATAATTATCGTCAAAAGGACATTAAAAGGAGTTATAAACCCATAAAAGAATAAAAGGGGATACAGTTTCATTTTCACTCCCTCCATTCGATATATCAAGATGCCAGCCAGATTCGACGCATTGAAACAGTAAAAAGCAGAGGCTGCACTTCGTTTAATGTCGTAGCTTTAAGCAAATTGGAATTGGTTGCTTTGATTGAAGTTCCTAGAATTCATAGAAAAGGATGAGAAAACCGTCAGTTGTAACAAAAGACAGGTATGTGCACTCTTTCGAGAATAAACGACCTCTCGAAACGTTAATTTCAGAGAGAATTTTGAATTCGAATTTTCTCATATTTGGAGTTCTTGGTCACCTCTTGGTCAACAAACTTTAAAAGGATTTTTTAATCCGGCCTCTACGTACAACTCTTGTGAATATACTCTTACTCGCATAGACTTTTACATAAAATTTGTTATTTAATAATTATCTGGTAATGACGTAATGATGTAAATAATAGAGCTGTCCTGCAGGCAGATACGAAGTGCATGATAGAGTGAAGAGCCACTATCCGGCCATATACATCAATTTGATTGACATGTGAATAAACGCTTTACTCCAAAAATAACTGGTGTTAATGGATTGAATAGCAGGGTTACTAGGATTAGATGAATGTATTTGGTACTCATGTTGTGCGGCCGATTCACATCCTTTATTAGAATGTCGGCAGTGGATTTCAAATGATTAATTTAGAGAATTTAAACTATGAGAACGGGGTAAAACTGGCCCTTGGCATGTCCCCCTAAACTCAGAGCTACGCCGAATTAATCATATCCAAGTATCTGACATGGTAATACACTTTAATGTAGTTCAGATTAAAACCGCTGCACCAGGTGAAAATTTACTTTGGTATCATAAATAAACTCCTCTGTTACTGTTCGTCTCCACATCAATTCCCAGTGTGGTTCAGAAAAATGCGTAATTGGAAGGTGGGTAGAAGGGGCCAGGGGATGTGAATAAATGCTGCATCTAAGTGGCCGGGATTCGGCGCTACGGTATCTCCCAAAACAGATGCCATATTGCACTGCAATCATACAGGTGGCCATTATTTCAATTTGAGTCCAGTAAGACACACCTAGACCGCAATCGTTGCTGTAAGAGTCACCAAATGACATCAAAGTGACCACTACTAATCGACGGTTGCCTTCCATCCCAATTCACCAGAACACGCGAAAGAAACTTGCTGTAAACAAGCTTAGTTGATGGGATACATCTACCTTGAAAGAACAAAATGTATTGAATCCACTCAAGATTTTGCCTCCCCCCTAAAAAAGGAAGTTATGCTACTAATTCCAATATTATAAAATCATTCTACCAATTCAAATATTATGAAAGGAGTTTAAAAATATACATGATTCAAAGCAAACTTACAACTACAATACAAACCTATATGATTGCAAATGTTTTCTAGGTTTATTAATAAAACTAAAAATTTATGTAGAACATAATACAATTTTAATTTAGTCAAAAAGAACCAACGAAGTGCACAATGTCTTAAGAGAATAAAGAGGATTAGAGAATTTGAAAATCCATACATTAAAGAGGAAATCATTTAAAACTATGAATTATAATAATGAATGTTTTTCGTGTTAATTTCAAGCGCAATCGATTTCATGCATAAAGTTTTAAAAAGAAAATTTAAATTGTACAATTTCTTATTGTTTTTTCGGGGTCAAAATTCTGTGTGGGTTCATTTTTATTTTCTTCCGCGTAAACCCACCCCATCAACCATCCGCAACCCATCGACCTGCAAGAGAAGTTCCCGTCGCGGGTCCCGCCCTCGCCGCAGCAGCGCCTCTTCCGCGGGCAGACGCGACGAGCGGCTGGTCTCCGCGCCTGGGCACGTGGCTCGCCGGGCGTGGGCCGCGCGAGGACCAAGCTGAACACCATACAGGGCCATACGCGCCGCGCCAAGCCACGCCCCCTTTCGTTGCTTAACCGCACGCACTGCCGGCGCTGGGTTCACGACCGAACTCGGTGTCGTCGTCGTCATCGTCGTCGTCGTCGTCTTCACCGCCGTCGTCGTCATCTCCGTGGTCTTCGTCGTCTCCGTCGTCTTCGTCATCGTCTTCGTCGTCGCCGTCTTCGTCGTCGTCATCTTCGTCATCGCCGGCGCAATGACAAAACATCGATATTCCCAATTATTTTAAAGACTATCACCTTCCTTATATTATGAATATGTGATTTTTCATTTCCCTCCGTGCGTTTCGCAGTCCGATGTGTCTGTATCACCAGTCACTAATGTTTACATCACTTTATCATCAGGTTTACCTCATGATGCAGTCACACCTGACTACGAAACGTTGCCATGTGCCAAGTTTTACGCGCTTTCCGGCAGAGGAACGCAGCAGGAGATCATTTCTAACTGTTGTGAATTATCATTAACATAAATGTTCATGAAAATGTTATTTTAACAATTACGTCAAAATAAATGTGTCACAATAAATGCGAATAAGTCCGTCATGTATTTATAACAAAATAGTGTTTATAAGTGAGGAATTCGTGTATTATTTTAGGAAGAGGCACAACTGACAGGCCAGTCAATCAACAAATGCTATGGCCCATATATCTATTTTTGAGAGACATAGTGGCATTTATTTCGTTGTCAGTAAATGACATGCAAGACTCCTTGATTTCTATCTCAGTTTCTCTCCCTTTTCAACTTCAGCTACACAAAATGTGCCATTCGCATCCTGTATGATATGTTGTATTCGTGACCGTCTCCAATGTACGAGACGTTCGTGATTTGAAATATAATAAGCGTCAATTACTTGCATAGACATCGGGCTTTTGCTGTTTCACCTTTCTTTCAGTTTCGTGGGAATAGTGGCTAGCGAAATACGAAAATTATGTTGGATATCAGGAAGATCGTACATATGCAATAAAATTCACCAAAATCTACGTAACGAGACACAAGGTTGCAGAGTGATGTAGCACAATGATGGACGTATGCTGAGTTCCCCGAGGAAGAAGTGACAATGAAAAATAATTTTATAAATTCGGAAATATGACGTGTAAAAATCGGAAGGATCAAGGTGTCTTAGAGATTGTTACATCAGTTCTGGTCGAGAAACCCTAGATGGCATCGAAATCAATTTCAACCATCATTTCCTGTAAATAATTACATCGTTATTTCTTGTACTTGCGCACAAGATACTTCAATCTCAGAAAGTAATAATCCTAAAATTGTAAATACAACTTGACTTCATTCCACGGGACCCCGCAATTAAGTACTACTTGTATCAGACTTTATCTTGCTTCATTACAGGCTTTCGACATCATATGCAAGACGACATACCTTTAAGGTACGTCGCCTTGCAGATGATCTCTAGAGCCTGTAATGTAGAGATCTGTAAAGACTGCACTAAGAGTGTACTAAGCACTGGCAGATTTACTAACAGGTCAGCTTCTTAGCAAGATCGGCGGAGCTTTGAATATGTTTTTGTGTCATAAACTCAACTCTCACCAGTGAATACATTTCTACAAATATCCTCGAAGATAATTGAAACACATACACTTGCAGATACATGAAACATATACAAACGGACCACATTTGAGCGGAATAAAAATATCCGTACTTTATTGATAAATATGATTATAAAACATTTCAACATGAAACATTTCTGCAGCAGTAAGTATGGAAATTCCATATTTTCCACTATGTCCATTGTTAATGAAAATTCATAGCAACACGTTACGCCACATTAACCGCTGAAAGAGCCAGCTCAACAAGGGCGAAACAGGATGATGAAAGGTAGCGCTACAACATGCAAAGTAGCAAGTAGTCCAGAAAGGATAATACTACCCAAGTTTCCATAGTTACCAAAGGAAAAATACGAGTATTATGAATTATGTAGAATTGGCATATAAACGTTCTTGTAAAACGTGTAGGGGGAAACTAAGCAGATGTTTTGGCACAAACTGAAATGTACTGCAATTAAAGAATTTCACGAATCACAATTCCTTAGTTTTCGTAAGGTCTCGGATTTTAATATTTCAAGTTTTGTAAACTCTTCACCAATGAACAGCTACACGTATGTGCCTCTGGTACTCAAGATATTTGCGCATTTTCTGCAGAACTGAATTCACTCTATATTTCTAATCCCAGTAAATCTGAATTTAAATGCGATTGAATATACACCAAACACGTCTTTATTTCTTGAGAATCATTGAGACAGTTTCACATATTACCCTACAGACATAGAAATGAATTAGTAGAGAATAAATGTATAGTGAAATTGTTGTTTCACTTGAAGACATAGGGTAACAAATTCAATGAAATCGGTACCTCCATAGTTACTTCATCAGTGCCTCATGTCATCTGTTATCTTCCTGTTATCTCCTTACTTTTTGATAGACGTCAGCATTTGCAATGAAACCGTTAAACGTTTGAATTATTTATCATAATAACAGTAAAAAGTGTATGTGACGTATGGATATGTATAAAATGCAATCTATAAAAGATACTCACTTCTCCCCATAGCACGTCATACACAGTTCTTAACTGTTTCTGGCGTAAAATAAATAAATAAAAAATAAAAAGGTAAATAGGCTGCTGCAGAAGGCCAATAACAACTTCTTGAAACATTTAGTACATATTAATAGCCTTAAGAAAAAACGTAAAATTTGACAATACGTGCTGAACCTGATAGAAATCTTTTAGGGACGACATTACATTTGTTGTTTCCTACAAATTTAAAAGCTTCGCTGATCATCCTCCAAACATATTTCAGTTGACTTCCTAGTTGCTATTCTTCGAGTGAAGTTTCGTTCTCACACGGCAACCGGAAGGCAAGCAGCAACGACTCCTTTCGCCGGATACTTCCCTAATAAGGAACAAGGCACATAATAACGGGCGTGGAGACTGCGTCAGACCTACCGCAGCTCTCGGGCTGAATGACCTGGCAAAGGACCCGCCGAGGCACCAGTCAATTAACGGCTGTTATTATGGCTTACGTTATTTATAGCGCTGTAGTGAACACTTAGCTGTGAAATAAAGGTGTCTTGTAATTTCAGTTTTATTGGAGCAAGAAATCGAGTTGAAAATCAGTAACTTATTTTCTCTCCGATCACGGTAGATTTTCTTTTGGCTCACGATGAACTCTTGTAGAACAAGAAGTAGATGAGTCAGGTAATCATCATATTAAGTAAAGTTACTGTACCAGTATTTTTATGACTATTATTTCTAAGTGGGAAGCGTTGAAGGCCATTTTTATTCTATTTCAAAATAAAACATTGTGTAATGTGAAGACCTACTCAGTTTCCAATCTTGCAATATGTATCTAATTCTAATACTAAAACAACGAAATCGCGTCGCGTTTTATCGAGTCTTTTAAACGGTTTTTTCCCTTTTTCGCACCACTGGAGGTGATATTTTGATGCTGAACTTTTGAAACAAGAAAAACAAATTAACCGTCTAAGCTCGCAAAATAATACGTATAGTATTTTGCAGCCTTTAATACTGTATAATGTGCATTGCGGCTGAACCACTACTGCTGCTTTCAACCTTTCGCGAAACTTCCGATAAGTTTCAAGAGAACACTGAAACATTGAACTGAACCATCATTGAACAAAGAAAAAAAGTCTTCAGAATACAGGAAACCAAAAATGCGATTTTTGTGAAAACTCAGAATATACATACATTCCGCGTGATACCAATTCTATTTCAACAAATCGTGCAGCAGAAAGTCACGTTGTATGATTTTCAGGTTGTTCTAGAAGATATAAATAAAGCTCCGCAGCTGCCGCGACAACAGCTGCAACTCACTGTTCTCTAGATCAACTGCGAAACGTCGCCCCAGCCCCCTGCTTTGGCTGCGAGTTTTTATTGGTCGTAAAAACCATTACTGCTCCCCGCAATACTCTTGAATTCTCGTAAGCATTCCTTTAACTGCAGGTACGAGACGAAAGGACGTGCTCCGCGAAAGCAAAGACAATCGACCGATAAGACATATCGAAGCAGAGTTGGCCAGCGGTTAAGTAATTTAAAAGTACTGAAAGCATCACCTAATTTGCAGCTTTATAAACAATGCTCTTCAGAAGCACCATACTACTGGTTAAAAATGTTTTTATATTTGTCATTCAAAAGATTGAATTAGGAAAACACAGTTCAAGGGACATTTACGAGAAAAAACTAACCAAAAACTGTAATTTTGCTTCCGTATTAGTCACAGTTTTGGATGGTCTCTTATTAACTGACATCGTAATATGTGTTAAAAGAGTGATTTAAGAATACAATATACTACAGAAAAACTTATATAATTCGATTCAAATGGCTGACATTATAATTGGACGTCACTATTCGTGAATGAATTAATTATTATGAAAGTGAATTTATTATTACACGTAGATATTTACATATTCTATGTGTTTCGATAATATCTACAATATCGCCCCCATTAATGTATAATTATTCCAAAGATATTTCAGGAAAAAAACCCTTGCACGGTGTACTAAACGATAAGTCTACCATTTGGCTTACGGAAAATAATAATGCCCTACACAATCATGAAGCCTGCACCAATGATCATGCTGTAAGGCAGACCTGCCCAACGTCCTGGATTCAGAGCATCGGGGTGCAAAAAATGCCCGGGACATTGCCGGGGCCCATCATCCGCCTCTGGGCGGTGCGCCACACTGAAATCGATATTTCTACTGCCATTCGAGGAGCGTTTGCTTCTGTTCCGGAGAAGAAGCTGAAAGAGATTGTTCTGATAACCCTGCAACCGAAGCGAGAAGAATAAGGCGAATGGCTTGGAATTTTGATTAAAAACATTAATCCTCGCACATACACTACCCGCGAAGTAGTAAAATAAGACCACGATTCATAGCTTCTAAGAGTGAGAGAACTGTTCGATACAAGTGTTGGCCGAACAGTGGCGGGAGCCCTTCATATCCGAACTCCATGCTCTACAAACCTTGTTTTTTCAGAATAGAGCTTGTAGTGTAGCGTGTGGTCCCGTTGGCAACCTGTGTGAGTGGCTGCCCTGGGCTTCACCCTGGAGTCGCTGTTTTGAGTACGCTTGCCATAAGATGAAATGGTTACCCTTTGGTTATCCCATCCTCCAGGTCTACCAACTACTCCTCTTTGCCGAATAATCTGGTTTACAGCATCCTTTTCAACACATATTAAAATATCCGATAAATGAGCAAATTTGAGATTTTGGCAGGGTGTTGCGTGACTTCAGTCGCTGTGAACTTAATCGGGGATGGGATGGCCAGATTTTAAAAAAATGCTAATAAATGATTTCAATAAATTTGTCGAAACGTATTTTCTGATTCAGGTAACTTCATGAATACAGAAATGTTTAAATGGTATAAATGAAGTGTAGACGTCAACACCAGGAATTAGCGTGGAGCTGAAAAAATATCACGCTGCCTTCCAAGGGTTGCAACCATAAATTATTTAACTAATAATATTTTATTTATTTTCTGTTGATATTTGAAAACGAATATGTCTCTATTTTATAACTATATAATAACTTTTTGACATGAACATGTTCTACTTAAATGTAATTACTTTATTATCATCTTAGAATTGGAACGCCAGTCATTTCAACATTTACCCATTTAATTTTACTTTAGTAAAAGCATATATTCTAGTTTCACAAGACTTGTTTCCTAATAATACATAATATATTGTAATAAATAAGCGATATCAATTTGTTATTAATTTTACAACTTATTCTATTAAATAACATACGTTATTCCTCCTCGCCAACTTGAATATACTCTTTACTTTTTTGTTCTGAAATACATTCTGTAAAACTATATTAATTGAACTAAACAGGATAATGTTTACTTAAATTGATGAAATTGAAATATTTATTTTGAGACAATATTTTCTTGAAACCCATTACCAAGCTTTACATAACAGAAGTATGTTGATAACATGTTTGTGTAATGGAGTATGCAACTATTATGGGACATTTGAAAATGTTTACTTCAACGAGAGGATCAGTTTAGATAGATTAAACAATCATCCTGTTTATCAATTGAATGGGATGGGTCAATTTTAAACTGATTGCTTTCTCAAGTCCTTTTTCCATTTCAACACATTACGGAGCAGATGTGGGCTCCATTGCGATGCTAAATTTAAAATAAAATCAGAAATGTATGCTGCGATTAATCCCAACATTACTAAAAATATCTCAACACATCATCTGCTTGCGGGCAAAGCGGCAGGACAAACTTAAATTAGAAGTATTCACTGACGTGAATCCTGGAGTAGGTCACCCCGGCTGAAAATTTTGAGCCAGATCATTCTGTCAGTTTACTAAACATTTTTCATCTGGCGCAAATGCAAGATGACGACATCCATACACCCAGCAACGCACGAAGTGGTGTATGTAGATCCTATTCACGGGATGACTCACGGGACTCCGAAGGCAACCTCATCACAAGACGTAAAGAACACGAAAGTAAACGAGAACGGAAAGCGTGAATCGTAGCTTTCGAATTAACTGCTTTACTGTGCAGAAGTCGCCAAATATCTATTAAGGTGGAGTGAGGATGCAATTCGGCCCAGGTGCAGTGAGGATGCAATTCGCAAAGAACGAATCTACGAGTCGTAACTGGCATTTGTGTATTTCGCTCGTTTGACGCTTTATTTGGAGATAAAGGGACGAGAAATCGATGGTTTAAATTTTACAAGTGTTTTTGCCCATGTCAGTCCGCCCCTTTCGGTCATACATGTGTCTTCTGTGTTTTACTACCTAATATCTACCGATTTCGCTATTTGGAATAACTATGGATCCTATTTAGAGAAATATTTTGGAAGATAAAGAACAATATGGGTACGTGCCATGGAACAGTGGACAGTAAGTCACATAGTTTACAACATAATGAACGACTATGGTGTAGAAAATAACTCGTTAAACAGAAGATAAATAATAAAAAGTATCCCTCACGTTCGTGTATCAAGATTCACTCTAAGTGTCTTAGTTTAAGACTACATAATTACATTATATCATATTTCTCACTTTTATGTCTGCATTCATTCTCATATTTTGAAGTCTTCTCTGACGCCAACTATTTATTAAGACATACCCATTTCTTCTTGCATAAACAGGAAGGCTTTGTCATTAAACAGACGTACCGGCCGCAAATAAATAATAACAATAATAGTGTGGTATGTTGTCTATTTTCACAAAGATAATGCACTGTTTTTGAACATCGTGAGTCTACTAATTAGGTTTCACGCATCAGGGATATTCTCTTTGCGTGTCTTTGCCGCAACTCACTAGGTACTACGAAAATTATGCCCCCGCACAAAAGAGAGGAGCTACAGCTTCGAGACAAGGTCTTGTCAGCACACCACTGATTCAATCCCATTATCAGCGCCCGAGCATACCACGCACTAAGGAGCGCCACTTAGGAATAGGGTGCAAGAGGCTGGGAAGAGCCGTCTTAACAAGCACGTGCAGTTAGCTTCTGAATTATGACGAGGATGTCACTTCGTTTTCCACAAGCAGCTCTTGGAATATGAGTAACATCTGACTGAGCTATTAGATATGAAATGGGAAATATGAATTTCAAGAACTGGCAAAAAGGAAACTATTAACGCGTTCTTTTCTTAAAATTTTATTTTTTATTTAAATTTATATTAATTCCTTATAAAAATATGAATCTTATAAGCAAGAAA
>BLKR01012434.1:0-19708 GCA_011170035.1 Teleogryllus occipitalis
AACTGGGATGATTTTAAAGGAAAGCTACAACTATTTTTGCCTAGGCCGGGAATCGAACGCGGGACCACAGTATGGGGAACTAGTGCACTACCCGTGAGCCTTCCCAGAGGCGTAAGTAAATAAAATAAAACTTCAAATAATTCATATATGCAAGAGCCACTATTATTGTCTTATTTTTATTTCATGGTAATATTTTTTTAAATTTATTTTTCGTATTTCAAAAAAAAACTTTAAGAGCGAATCTAAATGAAATTAGTTGTGGGCCAGCTCCTGGTCCGAAACCAGTAAATTGTCGGAAGATCAAAGCTAGCGTCAGGCGATCGCGTGGTTAGTTCGCCCGCGCTCGGCTCTCACTTTGATGTAGCGACAGCCAGCGGCGCTCTACGAACAGAACGGCGGACGTCGATGGCGCGCTTTGCGATGCGCAGAACCCCAAGTATTCCCGGCTCAGGGCAGTGAACGGTTATTTTGACAGGTTCTACGAGGTCTATCCGAGGCAACAGGAAGAAAGAATGAGGGACTCCAGAAATCAGAGGGTTAATGCAAGATTCTGTGCTCTGTACAAAACGAATTCCGGTTATCCAGCTTGGAAAGATATCTACATCCGAATCAGTGGACCCACGTAATTTAGTAGAGCAGATCACAAGCTCAAAATTCAGTTCAGATCACACAGAATAGATGTGTGTATTCTGTCTGTTCTATATTCATTTTATACGAAATAATTTCTGTCCAATTTTTTTTCTTTCAACAGTCATTCACATTTAATGAAAGACCAACCACATCACATTTAAATTTTGTTATTAAAAATATAACAGTCCTTATATACGTTTCGGGTGGAATTTTCAACCCATCATCAGGTAATTCAATTTTTTTAAATCAATTGTAACATTTTTATAATTGTTAAACATTCGTTAAAACTTATATTTTTTTTAAAAAACTGACAAACATTGAAATTTTAAGACTAACATATAATTTTCAGTCTGTGCGGATAAAAACATATGAAAGCTTACCCATATTATTTGAGATGTATGCATACTATTTTTAGTCTGAAAGGCATCTTAGTTAATTCTCCATGTTAATATTTACTTGTAATATTTGCTACAAACTGTCACCTTTCGAGGACTCATGGTCAGATCTTTTATCATCTTGAATCCTCGGAAGTAGAATTTCGCTTTAGTAGAATCGCTATTAAAGCATTGTTTCAATACTGGAGCAGTAATGTATCATTTTATATAAGAAAGCAAACCCATGAAAGAGAAAGAGAGGTTTGAGCTTCAATTCAAAGAATAATATATAAATACACGTATTATAAAAATATTCACATTATTGTAATATGATTTTTTGTAGATGTATGTAGAAGTAAATAACTGAAATAGCAGGAAGATTAAAATGATCAGTATTGGCTAAATTGATCTTGTGTCTGGAGATCTAATTGTAGGAATGGAGTCGCGATTTCAAATCATTTTTTAAAAAAGGCTTATTTATGTAATCATTCTTATATTCAGATAGACATTTTCCTTTAGATTTCACTATTCAATATCGGATTACTCTGAAACTTACAAAAATATGTAATTCACAAGATGAGATAAAATGTGATATTTTTCAAGAATAAATGTTTGTAATTTAAACCCGGACATTTTACAATTCCGAGATGAATGATTTCATATTCCTGGTTGCACAATCATCGGTTGTGGAGAGCGTTGCAATTTGAAGAGTAAACAATTTAACTCATATTAAACAGCTGAACAATGACGATAAATTTCCTTTTAATATGCCTTCGTAAAGCAAACCATTTATTCGTGATTTAACATCTCGCAAAGGGTACGACGCTCGGAAATTAGAAAGTGGAAAACAAACTTGTTGTTACATGCTTCCAGCCGTATGTTTTTGAATTGTGGGTTTTGCCTTTACAACACGACTTTTCGTGACAGCGCCGCAAGCGATTGGTAAGAACTCGGATGGGCAAAGTCATTTGCTACGCTACCAGAAAAAGAGCTTTCTCTCGATCGCCTCAGGGTTTCATTGACTGAGTTAAGTCACTCCCACAATGTTTCATTGTCTCGTTGACTATCATTAAATTGCGGTTCGCTTATACAATAATGACATTTTTACTGTTAAAAATATTGTGGCATAAAAATCAAAATTTCCTCATTCAAAATCTTAATCGCTACCTTTATGAGGAAAACCACACCTTAATAGACGTATTCTTTGGATAGCATTAACTGCCGAAGACTAGTCTACAGTCAGAATTTGACGATAGTAAATCATTGATATTAAATTCAGATTTTACAACAGCAAAACACCAACCAAACGAAAAGATGATGAATATTTAAAATAAATGTAACTCTTTTCCTTTTTAACGTAACACCATGAATATTAGTTAATAAAGCTAAAGTATTAAAGAGATGAAAGGTAAAGGACTAAATGCCGCACTAATTTTCAGAATGGAATTGCAGTAGAGACATGCAAGAGTATTATTTGAAACAATTAATTACATCTGTATATGTGTCAATCTTATGATAAGGTATTAATACAGAAATTGTACTAATTTATTGACTCTCATTCATAGTTTCTTATTGGCTGGAATAATATTTGTTGAAAGTATTACAGAACACAAATTTGTAACAAACCCTCTAAAGAAATTTTGTCTTTAGTCAAGAAAGCAGAAAAAAATGTACGGGTTCACTCCGTAACTTGGCAACCTAGCTCAAAGGACTTAAAAATGACTGGGGGAGGGATAAAGAAGTAGAGGTTCTAGGGAATGGCAGAAACTTTTCCGTACGAGTTACCTTCCTTATCTATTTAGTCTGGATTCATTGATTGATTTTTTCGTGTTTCCGGGCGCGTCAACTACTGTGGTCATTAGTCCCGTTAGTGTAGTGTTTTTTCGGGAGATGGCGGTGATCTTCCCCCGCTGGATGGCGAGATCCGGCGCCGACCTACCGTCGGCTAGTGGGGTTTCCCCCTAACCAAGACTCTCCCACCAGCGGGGCACCGCCCCAGCCGGGACAAGCTCTAAGCCCCCGACCGGTCTCCCGGAATATGTGGTAGTGTAGTGCATGTTAGTGTCAGTGTGTGTGTGTAAGGGGAGAGGATAGGACAAGGAAGAGGAAGGACAGATCGCGCGCGGTCCGTGGCCCGTTTGGTAGGGTACTGCTCCGGCATTCGCCTGGTGTTGATCGGAGGAACCACGGAAAACTACCGATCAGAGCAGCCGGCCGCTAAAATTCTCCTCCAGACAGCGACTGAATTCGACCTAGCTGAAAAGCTAGTGTCGAAAATCCTGCCGCCGTGGGGAGTGGGAACCTAGGACCTCCCGGTCAGAGGCGCTGCAGTGACATCAGTTGATGCACTGAGCTACCGCTCCCGGTATATTATTATTTAGTCTGGACTAGCTTTTCGGGTTTACCCCACCTTTTTCCAGCTGCCACCTGTTGACACCTAAAAAAAAATATTTTTCTACGACCATATAAAAATGTGGGATTCTACGTGTTGCTACGCGAGCGTTAAGTGAGTCTTTTCTCATAATATCTGAAAAACGTCATCACCGTGCGTTTTGATGATGGCGTCACAGTGCGAAAAAGACTTGTACGCCCAGTGAGTTGGTTACAAGAAAGGTAAGAAAATAGCACACACTAATGGCAAACAACTTTAATTTCTCTATTATTAAATTCTTTTCTATTATTAAACTCTCGGAAAGAGAAATTCACATTTTCTAATTTCTTCGCACCTCTAATAGTACAATTAAAATATGCATTTAAGAATATTATAGAATAGTAAAACCTGGTGCTACAAAGAAATTTTCATTGAAAACTTTGGAATCGTTTGTGAGCTAATGTTTGAGCATTTTTGAAATAGCGCAAATTTTGAGTTATAACATAAAGTTATCTTTGAAATATTTATACTCCCAAACGCAGTAATGTAAAATAACACTCCTAAAATAAAAACTATGTAATAAAAACGAATGTAAAATATATACACCCGTAAAGTATATAACTATGTGAGAGATAATTTAAAAAATTAGGTTTTCGTAATTTTTGAAAAATCAATAGAATACATCAAAAGGGGTTTGTCATATCATTCACTACATTCAGCTCTGTCATTAAAAGGTAAGAAAAAAATGGAATCGTTTTTGAGAAACTTAAAAAATTGTTCATATTTCAATCAAAAGTGTATGATTATTGTATTCATTAATGTTATTTTAAATATTACTGTTCATCAGCAACATTTCAGAGTCTGTTCAGGTAGAATCTAAACTAACACTTTATTTGAAATATAAAAATAATGAGTATGATCTGAAGTTAAAGTACTCTTGCACAAAATCATAAACCATACAACATTTAATAATCGCTGATTTATTTGTAATTACGTTATCGCATTATTTGTGGATTATATAATAAATGTCTGGAAATTCAGTAGTAAGTTAACGACTTTTTTTGAAGTTTTGCATAGCAAAAGATTGTACTGCCTTGCACAACCTGCGAATTTTAAATAATAAAAAAGATGTATTCGGAAACTTACAGTCCTCCAGCGAGACACAAAGAGGAGGCTACCTTAGTCCTTGGATTCGGCTGAGGGAAATTACTTATTGCAATGAGTGTGCTTGCAATTAAACTGGTTTGTCAACTATCAACCGCAGACTGCAGTCCATTTACTCGACCGCACAACTTGACAGATTCTGCATAACGCATTAGTGCCAAAGCGTGTCGTGTGTCCCTAACACAGCTGATCAATATCGGTTCGTGTCGTAATTCATTTCGGTTTTGCGATGCCCCGTGCCCATTGGCCTCCCCTCGACGCGGCCGTTCGTTATTTTTATCCCACCCCGCTTCCGCTCCAGGGAAACGCGCTAGTGAATTTTGCTTTTTTTAGTCTCCATTAGTCATTTATTTTTAAAAATTGGTATTCATTAAAATATTACAAACGGTTAAATTCGGCATTCGAAGAAGGGTGTCCTGCTTTGAAAATGCATATTTAAACGAATGTCAAAGATGTGTTTAATTTGTATTTTTCGAGTTTACATTCGAATAATTCGAAACCAATCAATTTCGTCGACACTTTCATCCGGCACCTTACAAACAGAATAAACCGTTTCAAAGTTGAGTCTTCTCAGATAAATTTTAATTTTGGATGAAGTGAAAAAAGAATTCCTGTCGTAAAATTCCCAATTCAGAATGTTGAGTCTTGCTTTAACACGGGGAGGTTGGTTGCTTAAAAAGTTTTAAATTCTTCCCGAAGTGCATAAAGTTACATTTTTGTGAAGTTAAGTGGTCGGTAAATGCGATTTTTTGAGAAATTAGATAAATTACAAATCACTTAATTTTCTTCGAGCTTTAAATTTTAAATAATTGACTGTCGATCGAGATATATAAGGTAATTCATTTCAGCTATAAAATGAGGCACGCCAACACGTAGTGAGCAATTAATATACTAGGTGTTTTCATTCAATTTATCACTATGTCCATTTGATGAGAAACACTTTCTCGCTGCAAAACAGTTTCTCGATGATTTATTCCTCCCCTGTGATATCCAGAAGGTTCTTCATAAGGTAAGACGAATAGTTAAGCACCTTATAATGTTTGTTCGAATACAAAAGAACAAATTTGTTAATGTAATGTGTAATAAATCGCAAATTTGTTACTTGATTAAATTGGGGAGCCAATAACGATAGCTCTTTTATCGAACTGGTGCGTCACTAAACTTTCTCCTGCAACAGAAGTGTAACGACTTTTTCGGGTACGCGAATGACTTCCTGAGACTATCAGGAGCGTTTCTTGCCTCAGAAAGGCTTTTTTGCAAGGAATGTTATCATTAGAGGAAGACGGAAATCACGCAAATAATTGCAGATACTCGAGTAATTAAGGTCAAAAAATAAGAATTAGAGGAAAAGGCTGGAGTGAATGTTTTGCAACTGAAATTAATCAACCTGTATATCGAAAATATGTCTAGTATAAAGTGCTGCATTAATGTCATAATCCTTCCAAAATAAAATTGTTATATTATTAATTCTTGAAACATTAATTCTAGAATTATGTGAATAGTGCAAGGATTTCCAGAAATCAATTGTCCTCCTCGCATTCATTCAAAATTCAAATATGAATGAAATCCAAATTAATTATTTCTTTGATATATTTATATTTCACTATCAAAAGTGCTACAGGCTTTATAAACTGATAAAGAATAGGAAACTAGTAGCGCTACTACGGAACATACTTTCTCGCATTACTTCTGAATTTTCAATTATCGAAAATACAGAGAGCTCTATAAAAATGTGACCCGCCCCATTCTTTTAAATGTCTCTTCTTCTTTTAGTTCAAAAAGTTTAAGAAGAAAATTGGAGCAGTTTTGAGGATTTTTTCTTATAAATTGCATTGATTTTAAGCTAAAATTACTGAAATTGACTATAGCTTGAAATTATTGCTCAAATTATTGTTCTTTTTTCAATAAATTGTACATGACCATTATTAAAGAAATTTGTTTGGAAAACATTTTGTCTAAGGCAAAAATCTCTATCTTCAATTTTGTAGTTTTGAAATGGTGATGTTTTGCATTTGTCGAAAATAGGAAGAGTTTGCCGAAAATGGGACTAGCACCGTATTTTTGGCCGTTCTTTAAAGCGAATGAGGAGAAAATTTAAATAAAATATTTTGCTCCGTTTTAGAGAAAAAATGTTTTTAAAAAATAAAAATTGTCTGCATCATTGTGTTAAGCGCCGTTTACTCTATCTGACAACAAAATTTAATCAAAATAAGTTATTTGGTGCCATTTGTTTGAAAATGTCCCTGATACTTCTTGTAAAGTACCTTGCAAAATAAAAATATCGGTTTTAAACTCAAGGGACCGCGACATCAGTCAGATCTATGGAGGAATATCAATTTTGGAGAAAATAGGTTGAACGGTTTAGGTCGCCAGCGTGGAACAGTCAGACAGATAGCCATCCAGACAAGACAGACGTCGTCAATCTATTTTTCGATATAAAGGTCTCACAAAATATTTATCCTGTCTACACCCGGGTTAGAGGAAGTAATTTACTATATAAACCAAAAGGATTTATCCACTTTTTCGTTACCAGGGCCCGGAAAAAAGTATTTCTGCCGAAAATCCGCCGTTTTCCGGCATAGGATGGCGCTTTCTCTTCTTACGAAATGCGAGAAAGCAAAATGTTAAATTACCAGTAACAATTAGTAATGATAATGATAATAATAAAGATAATCATTTTAAGTGTGTTTAACAATTGGATCTCATGAGTTCTTTCTGTCTGCGTTAATTTAAAAGCATTCGTTTCACTGTGCGTTGATAATATTTCTTTTTTCGAAGAGAAGCTGACATTAATGCGAAAAGAAGATATAATTACTTCGTTTGCGCATCTCAAATTCTCAGAGAGCCCTCTATAGTGAAGTAATATTTGATGAAGATTCGTCAACCCCTTTCCGCGGCGTCGAAGGAAATAAGATGGAATTAAAACCTCTCCCTCAATCTGAACACGGAATTGTCTGCATCCGGTAAATTAGAAGGCGATAGGAAATGAAATGTAATTGGTCGTTAATTAATACAATATACAGCGCTTCCTTGAGCTCTCAAAACTTTAATGATCGTCCATAAGGCGATGGACCATTGCCTCTTCAGACGACAAAAAATTAATGAGAACTCTCTGGAGACTGGGAGAGCGTAGCATTGATATCAAGTGCAAATAAATAAAAGAATGTGTCTATGGTAATGTCTGTTCACATTTTGACGATCATTTACAAACACGCTATAAATATAAATGTATATATAGAATATTCTTTGTTATAACAGGAGTGTCTCAATTAGTGGCGGTTCGTAATATGTTGCAAAACCCCCAAAAAACAAAAAAAATCTTATAGTTTATTAGGAATATACATTTTCTATTCAATGCCATTCAATAGTCAAGATATTCCAGAAATATCGATGTATATAACATCATTTTTACTTTCTCGTACACGTACGTATATACCGAGTAGTATACGTAGAATAGAGAAAGTTATGAAATGCTGCGCGAAAAAAACTGCTGATTTTCGGCATACAAAATTTCTTTTCTGGGCTCTGACAACGTGTAAAAATCCAGTTGCTAAATGAAGAAAAAAATCTTTTTCTTTAAATATTTGGAAGGAGTTGTACCAAATGTACCCTATACGATGACGTAAACGTCATATTGCTCTATTCTTTTGTTTTTTTAAATTACAAATGTATTTTTTAGTTGTCTCCAACGTCGTAATTATTTACATTAGCGGCAATTTCTTCACATTATTGCATTTCTCAGTACGTGTGCTTTAAAGAATATTGTATAAAGTTTCTCGAAAACTCAATAGTTTTCTGTTAAAAATGAGTTCAAATTTCCACATTTTCAGAAACGACCAAACTCCATTTTCTCAAAAATGGCTTAAAATTTTTTCTTCAAACTTTTCCAACTGAGAGTGCTAATTGCACTGTTTAATAAGACGTAAAATTCATATTATTATTATTTATTATTTATTTATTTATTTATTTTACGTCAAAAAAACAGTTAAAAACTGCGTATGACGTGCTATGGGGAAAAGTGAATTGTGTGCACATTTTCAAAATTCTGTGATCCCTACACTAAGTCATATACTACTTAAATTTTAGTATTATTGTATTAGTATATTAGTGTATTCTTTTGTGAATTCAAAAATTACACAAATCCACTTTTTTAAATATCTCTCACGCCATTAATATGCACATTTCCATCGATTTGTATAGATTATTGTATTTGTAAGAAAAAAGTGCTTCAATTGCGTCTAAATGAATTTTTTCGAAAACTCAAAAGTTTCCTGTAAAATAGAGTTTCGAATTTCGCATATACAGTAATGTTTAATGTCCATATTCTTAAAAACAGTTTCAAATTTTTCAATGAAAAAAGTTTTACTCTTTTTTAACATTCTTGAAGTAATATTTCGGATCTACCATTAGGAAACCGAAAAGTTGGGAAAATGTAAAAAAAATGTACTTTGGACGACGATAGATGGCAGCTGGCAAGAGGATGGGGCAAGACTGCAAAGGCAGTCCACACCAAGGAAATTAGAAAACTGTACTACGAGAAAGTCAGTGCCATTCTGTAGCATCATTAGTTAAATCAATGAGCGCCCGACGTACGCTTTCTTGGGGTCTCGTGCACTCCCAGGCATCGCACCGATGCCACGCTCTTGTGATCTCTTACTGCGTGTACTCTTTGACCGGGCGTCCCTGAACATCAACATCGGGCTCTCAGCACTTTCGCCCTGCAAGTTTCGTAGATAGGGACACCGGCTTTCGCCGCTGAGGGTTGGCCTGCACGGCGTTGGACTCCAAGGGAAATACCAATTTTCTGTACTCGACTGAAGTTAGCTGTAATTTAATTTTAAGATTTTCACATGATTATAAAATAACACAAATTCAGCCAATTTTTGACGGTATTGAATGCATCATATATGATGTTTGAAGAATTATTTATTTTCATTTGAGTTTGGTTTGTTAATTCAAAATGTGCATTTGATGAGTCATTTGTGAAAAGTTGGCCGTTCTGGAGGAAAATCCCTCTTTCTCCCGCTTTTCTTTTACACAGTGTGTCCAATACAATTCTCCACAGCGGCGTGAACACTACGTGGAAGATCTCGAGAGAAAGAAATTGTATAAATGGTACTATAATATGTTGTTACTAGTACGTGCAATAACAACTTAGAACCTGAAATTAAGTACAGTAAAACGCGTCTAAGCAACAGTGCTTGTGTTAAAGTGCTGGATTGCGATCACCGTATTTTCTAAACCTAGTTCGTTTTGGTTTGTATGAACTTTATTACAGACAATTGCCTCATAAAGAAATAATACAAAATATTGAGTGCCCTCTCGAAATCGAAGATGTACACATCGGCTGGCGAGATTATTTTTCCCCAACCAAGTACCTGCCTTCCAGCCGGAACATGCTGTGTGCTCCCGACTGGGTGAGTGGTGAAGAAGGAAAGATCGCGTATGCTTCGTGGCCCGTTTGTTAGTGTAGTGCTCTGGCATTTGCCTGATATTGATAGAAGAAACCACCGTAAAAGTAAACCACCGTAACCACGTAAAACTACCGTGAGAGCAGCCGGCCACTAGAATTCTTATCCAGACGGCAGCTGAATACGACTGCGACGAATCCAGAATACAGCTATGTCGCTAGAGTCGAAAATCCTGCCACCGCTCGAACCCTAAAACCTCCCGATTAGAGGTACTTCAATGACATCAGTTGATGCACTGAGCCACCTAAGCCGGTTTGTATAGATGTTATATTTCGAAAAAAAAATTGTTAAATAAATACATTGAAAAAATGTCTAAGATTTTGATGACATACTATTTCCTGCACATTCTCTTCTACTTTATTTACTGAATCTGACGTAATGATTAAATTTCGAGATATCTCAAAGTATTTGTTTCAGTTTCCTATTACTTTCAATCATTTATAACGGAATAAGGCAGTCTTCTTACACAAAATTTCAGATGAGCGAGGAGATACAAGTATGATTTTCTATTCAGTTCTTATCAAGATAATTTACGGCACCTCAATTTTTCCTGAGTTAGTATGCATTTTATCTATCGATGTGTCATTACACTTACCTTTAATACAATGCTACTAACATAACAATACAGGAAGAGGTATACTGAACAGAACTATCTTATAGTTCTCGATTTTTTCTTCGTTTTTCTTCTCTTTAGTCTACTTGCCAAAAAGCTTCCACGAAATTTGTTCGTTCTAAACCACATGCATCAAAGAATTGTGTCCCGATTTTCGATGAGCTTGTAAATTTTCTTTTTGCTTAGATGATGTGTTTTTCAACCTGGCAATCTGAAGATTGGATATTGTTCCTGATACAAGAGTTGTGTTTGCTCTTAAATCGTCATCATCCGATAAACTATACATGTAATTTATGAACACAAGTTCTTAGTTTGCTTGCATTACAGCAGGCAAAATACAACAGAAATTTCTTACAAAGCGTGTCACAGAAACGGAAGAAAAAACTTATCACAATGGCGTGAATTTAGAGGAAATCATTTTCGGATGCTATTTGAGGTCCACGACAGTTTTATCCGTATCACGATTATTCGTGTAAGAATTGTAAACAATCTGTCGCACTTTAGTCCAGCGATCAAGACATGAACAATCATTAATTTACGTTCTGCTATCTCTCTAATTAAACATGTCGGATTCTATATTGATGATTTTTGAAATCTCTCATCTCTCTACACGAATACATTCCTAAAGTTTTGGTCACACCTGAAATTGCAAATTTTAGAGAATTTTAGAGAATTCTTTATTGGGATTACATGGATTGGTATTCGAAGGATTGCAATTATGTCTATTAGGATTTCAAATATTAATAGACCAAGGATTGCAGTAGTGGATTGTTTTGCAGTACAAAAGCGTCTTTCAAATCTTGTGAAATGTGGGGTCCCAGTCTGAAATGGAAACAGCAAAAAATATAGCGAACAAGGGGAAAAGTGGACTCACCTTCCTGCGGCCGCAGCACAGCATGGCGGCGTGCACGACGTGGCTCAACTTCCCGCGCAGCCGGCGCCGCCACAGCATGGGACCTGCTCGCGCTCCTGCGGCCCGCCCCGCCGCCCGTCATGCCCGGCGCCTGCGCACACGCACAAAACACTCTCCGTCAGGCACATTACCTTACATCTCACTGCTCAGGCCTTAACAATCAGCTCGCAAACCAACTCTCAAACCTCACTTCTGCGGCCCGCCCCGCCGCCCGTCATGCCCGGCGCCTGCGCACACGCACAAAACACTCTCCGTCAGGCACATTACCTTACATCTCACTGCTCAGGCCTTAACAATCAGCTCGCAAACCAACCCTCAAACCTCACTTCTGCGGCCCGCCCCGCCGCCCGTCATGCCCGGCGCCTGCGCACACGCACAAAACACTCCCCGTCAGGCACATTACCTTACATCTCACTGCTCAGGCCTTAACAATCAGCTCGCAAACCAACCCTCAAACCTCACTTCTGCGGCCCGCCCCGCCGCCCGTCATGCCCGGCGCCTGCGCACACGGACGAAACACTCCCCGTCAGACACATTACCTTACATCTCACTGCTCAGGCCTTAACAATCAGCTCGCAAACCAACCCTCAAACCTCACTTCTGCGGCCCGCCCTGCCGCCTGTCCTGCTTAGCGCCTGCGTGGATGGACATGACACACCCCGTCAGACACACCTGCTCAGGCCTCGACATACAGCTCTCAGATCAGCGCATCAAACCCAGACTTTGTTTCTCACATTTCAGGCCTCGCATTTCAGTTTCTCACATTTCAGATCAGAACTCACATCGCAGAACTGAGGCGACAAACGCAGACATCCCATATTGGAGCTTGGATTCTGTTATGTCCAGAAAAATACACGAAGAATTAAACAAGTAAGAATTGTTTAGTGTTCACTTCATGCAATTCAGAAATCCCAGTCGTAATTTTGATATACAATGCATGAATAACAATGCTTAGTTCCGTATTTCCAGATGTCCGTAATTCGAGCAGTGTCGTCGCCAGGAGATTTACCTGTTCAGAGCATACCAGAGCTCAAAGAGAATAATAATGTATCTCAGCAGTGTCGAAACCGAATAACAATATATCGGACACGGTCGGCGTTGGCAGAATTACTATAACAGTTATCAATACTACGTAGCCCTCCCGCAAAACCAGATTTGACGAGACTCTCCCAGGCACTAAAAGACTGACTTTCTCGTCGCCCATAACTCCTTATATTGTCCTGGCGACACCTTACCTCCCGTCACCGTGTCTACTACCGTTGCCAAGCGAGCCTCAACCGTGCGCACTGCCCTGCTTCGTGCGCACCAAAAACAACTTTACGTAACCATAACTGATTTAGTCTCATATTCACGTTGAAGTTATGCTTAGGTTCCAATTTTTTGGGATCCCTCCCCCCACAAAAACAAATTTGGATGACACAATTTTCTCAATAATTTAGAAATAGTCAAAGCCATGAATATGATCAGACTGTATGAAGATCTTGAAGAGCTTTAAGCATATCCAAACTGTGGAGCCCCCTATTAATATTGAACTATTCACCCTATGTAACAATATAACCCTGTCATGTTCGTTCATTCAATCGTTCAGAACCTTCTGATCACACTCAGCAATCCTTGCATCTCAGATCATCTGAGTCTTCGTTGTTCGGAACTAAGATAGCAGAACTAACGCATCAAACGTCATACATTGCATATCGAGCCTTGGATTCAATCCCGCATTTACGTGGGAGCCATAGCTTAGGGTCCCATTTCCTTGGAAGTCTTCTCCCCAAAAACAAAAATTACAAGAAAAATGATATTCGTCATTATGTTACAAATCGTCAAAACAATGAATATGATCAGCGACATAATTTGTTAAGGGCCCCTGAGCATGAGCGAGCTATGATGCTCCCCAATAATATTGAAAAATTGAACGTGCCCATACGGTCAGGCCCTCTCGATCCTCAGGATGGAGCGTTTAGATCACACACAGTATACCTTTCAACTACGGTGCAAGTAGACGAGGAATGCCGGCGATCATCCTCCTTAGTGAGTTTGATATCCTTTGCTGTAATAGTTATTAACGTTATTAGGTCAATAAACACCAAATAACAGATGCGGTTGAAGTTTGTAAACCGTAGCCGAGGTTTATAACCAACCAAGTCTGTTATTTTTGTTATTGGCTAAGAGCCGTTCAATACTTTTCGTAATACTACCTTCTCATAAAGAAATAATATAAATAAGAAATACGTTTGCTTTTAATGTGCAAAGCCATCTTTCGTTTAAATGCGATTCGATTATTGCTTCAGACGCGAGTGTCGTTTCGATTCGATTGTCGCATCAGGCGCGGTACTTTTGTTTTTACACACACGTAAGCAGATGTACGTTCCACATTTTAGGATGGAGGATATTCCTGACGATGTTTTTGAAATTATAAGTGATACAAGTTTCCTCTTGTTGCCCGTGAAACAAAGATAAGGTATGAGAAAGAATACCAAGATTTTCAATATTGGCGTCAATGTAAGAATATTGACGAAGTCAATGAAACATCTATACTGTCGTGTGCCAAAGAAAGATCTTAGACGTACTCTCCCCCATCGTTGTGGACAAAATTCTCTATGTTGAAACTACATTTTCCATTTTTATGTTTCAGTTAAGAAAATTAATTTAGTGAGTTGCTTCTGAATTCATTATACAGGCTTGAAAAACTATACCTACCTTAGAGGCAAAAATTTGAAGGTTATGTTCCAATAAAGGCCAAGATTTTATTGCATGAACATATTAGCATTTTTATATTGGAACCAAATGATTGTTTGGTTTATTAAAAAAGTTATAGTGAATTTTGGTATTATTGGGGCATGCCGAAGAGACAAACTTATGTCAATAACTATTGGTGATAAAGAAACCACGAACAACGGAGGCTTAAATGCCAAAAAAAAAAGTTCATAATTCCCAAAGATGGTCTTCCACTTAATGATTGTTATTTGCTGGCAAAAATATTCTGACATTACGTCCAACCTAGAAAGTAGAGGCTTTTTTGTAGGTTAATTCAATTTCGTAGATTCACCGAAGGAACATTTTTACATAATTTGAAACATTTTGTTAAATGTGCCTGATGTTCTTCAGATAATACAAGCCTTATTACTCATGGACAACCACGAGTCTGATATAAGTTTCGACGCAAATTACTACCCTTGGACTAATGGCATTATCATCGTAACTTTCCCTCCTCATTCTACTGATTACAGCCACTGGATGCGTCGGTTTACTTACCTTTCAAAGCTTATTATAATCAAAAATTCCCCTACCACCTAATCACTGAAAAGCCTGGAATACCACTCACAGTTTACAATATTGTAGAACTTGTGGGTAAAGCACACCCCTCTAGCATTTACATCAGAAAACAATGTGTGATGATAAAAAGATCGGAATTGGACCATATAATGCAAATGCTTTTACCGAGTCAGATGTCCTTAGTTCACACGTTGCTAAATGCCTCAATAAAATGGCATTCAGTCAACTGAAACTGACACACCTTAAGTGCCACCTCAAAATGATGCTCCTTATTTACTCCAAACATCAGTTTGTGATGAGATGTCTACTTCAACCAACACAAATGAAATGAAAACAATCTCAGTCGTTTTATCTCCAGCAGATGGAAAGAAAGCTTCAAATTTCCACGAATTCATTCTAAGCCCAGAAATTCTGCTTCAATTTCCAAAAACAGACAAAAGAAAAATTTCATATCGTGAACGAAAGAAAGGGAAAACAACGTTTGTGTCAAATACTCCAAATTAAAAATTAATTCAAGATAAATATCATGCATGGGTGGAAAAGAAAAGAAAGCAGCAACACAAATTTCTGGCGAAGAGCACTTTAAGCTATTCATAAAATACCTCAGGCCAGGAAGAAAAAAAAGTAGTTTTGTATTTAACTGCACATGTAACGTAACTGAGTAGGTTTTCTTATTGTTATTAGTAATTGTTGCATTAGTTCTCTTTTCCAAAACATGGGACAAGTATCCCAATTGGTGGGGCAAGTATCCCTAAGAGAAGGGATACTTGATGCTTTAGCAAGTATGTTAAAGTTAATTTATATCAACTAAACTATGATATAATTTGCCTCATTTATTATTTAAATGTTTGTGTAAGATTCTAAACTAGCTATTTTATTGGGTTTTATACATAAGAAACCAAACTAAAAGCGCAGAAATGAGAATAACTGAAATCTGGGTATTAATGGATAACCTCAAAATATAGAATCAAAAAGATACCTAAATATCAGAACTTGGCAGCAGAAATTCAGAATGTATGGAGTATTGAAGAAGTTTGAAATACCAATAATAATAATGTCGGCCATGAAGGTGTCGACGGATCTATTTGTTGCAGATTGGTTTATTAAGTATTTTTGTGTACTATGAGATATGGTAACTATGTACGAATTGTCTTCACTTGTTTGTGGAATTGTATGACTGACTGGTCTACTGAAATAAAAAAGATCTACGTTGAATTGTACATCTTATTCTTACTGGACGTTATCCGTAAATGGTACGAACACTGCCGATAACAAGTAAGAATCTGGTAGCAGAGCGTGGTTGCATTCAACGTAATCATCGTAAGAATAATGAGTGATGCGATGGCTTCATCTTTAGCAAGAATAGAATTGCTGACGGAGCGTAACTACGATTTATGGAAAATAAAGGTCAGTGCATTAATTAAATCTAAACATCTGTTTGACGAAGTAATAGTTCAAGACGAACCGCAAAAGATTGAAGGTGATAAAGAAAGCATTAAAAATTGGGAAAATTGGGCGAAGAACAATGACGAAGTAATGGGCATTTTAATTTTGACTCTCTCGAACGAACAAATTTTGGCGAGTAGAGGAATAAATAATGCGAAAGAACTGTGGGATTTATTAAAACGACGTCATGAAGGAATTAATAAAAACAAATTAGTTCTTTTAAAAATGAAATTAGCAAAATTAGAATTAATGAAGAAAGAATCGATAGATGATTTTTTAACAAGATCGAGGGGTTTAACATGTGAATTGCAAGAATTAGGTGCTAACATTGATGAAGAAGAATTGATTCAATACATTCTGAATGGGTTGCCAAGAAATTACAACGAAGTAGCAACGGCACTATTAGCAAATCAACATCTCACATTTGACCACATGCGCGAGAATCTTCTACGTTTCGAAAGAAGGCAGAAGTTATTTAATACCGAAAATGAAAATATTGCGTACAAAGCAAGAGAAACTAAAAAATTAGCATGTTACAATTGCGGAAAATTAGGTCATTTAGCACGGAACTGTTGGCATAGAAAGTATAATAGGTATAATGTTGATAACCGCAAGAATGAATCAAAGAGCGAACTTAATAAAATAAACAAAAAACTTACGGAAGTAGATAAGAATGACATGAATCCTCGAAAATTTAATTCTAAAAAGTATTGGGAAAAAGAACAGGTGTTAGTGGTGAAGGAAACAAGAAACGAAGATGATGATAGACGAAAGAAAGTGTGGTTTCTTGATTCGGGTTGCACGACACACATGACGTCGGAAAATGATTTTCTGCAGGATCGGATTAGTGCGAAGATAGAAATTGAAACAGCAGAAACTGGGAGAAAAATATATTCAGATTTCGTCGGAAAAGTTAAGGGATATTGTAGAAATGATTTGGGGAATATGTCTAAAATCATCATGGAAAGGGTTTTATATGTTCCGCACTTGAATACTAATTTACTGTCAGCGGCAAGTATGGTAAAAAGAAACAAGAAAATCGTACTTGACAAAAAGGGTGTGAGAATATATGATACTTACAATGAACTCGTAGCGAATGGAAAGTTTGATGGAAACAATTTTATATTTGAGATGACTGTAGAAGATGTAAATAATTGTAGTGACAATGTAGGAAATAATGGTTCGAAATCTGAGGACGTATTGTGTTTAAAATGTGAAAATGTCGTGAATTTGTGGCATAGGCGATTTTGTCATCTTAATCACAGTTATCTTGAAGAATTATGGAAGAAACAGATGGTTAGGGGATTGAACAATATTGAGGTAGAAAAAGGTGATTGTGAAGCATGTATACTTGGAAAATTTACTAGAGCTTTACACAAGAGTATTCATGGGGGGACCACGAATCAGATATTGGAGAGGCTGCATGTAGATCTGCTTGGTCCAATGTCTGTTAAAACATTAGGAGGTAACAGATATATTTTGACTATTGTGGATGAGTACAGCAGACGGTATTTTATTGAATTATTAAAACTTAAATCGGATTGCGCAGATAAGATTAAAGAATTTATAACAAGACGAGAGACAGAAACGGGTTTCAAAGTAAAAAACGTGAGATCTGACAACGGAGGAGAATTCACAGGAACAGAATTAATTAATTTCTACAAAAATAAGGGTATAAAGTTCGAAAGAACAACACCATACAGTCCTCAGAGCAATGGGATTGCTGAAAGAGCAAATCGTACCATTTTAGACATGACCAGGACGATATTGATAGATTCAGGACTGCCAGTAAATTTTTGGGGAGAAGCTGCACAAACAGCGGTATATGTTCGTAATATTACACCAACTTCACATGACAAAGAGAAAGTTCCACTGGAAATTTGGTCAGGGCGAAAACCAAACGTACAACATTTGCGAATATTTGGTGCAAAGGCTTATTATGAGAACGTTGATCCTGGAAAAAATAAACTGAGTCCAAGAAGTAAACCCGGTATCTTCGTGGGATACTCAAAGAATAGAAGAGCCTATAGAATTTTTGACCCAGAACAAAACTGTATTATTGAAACGAGAGATGTTCATTTTTTGGAACATACTATGGGTAGTAAGGACACACGAGAAATAAATAAAGATAAATTGCGAGAATTTGATTATGACCGTATAACAAATTCCCAAATAAACGAAGAAGTGGTTGATTCCAATAGCGATGCTTTTGTACAAGTGGAAGTTGGAACGACGTCTAACAACTCTGTTCGAAATGAAACGGACGGAAGAGAACAAATGTACGATGATTTGACAGTTGAACCTGAAACTCAAGATATACAAAGTGAAGTGAGTACTACAAATGAATTACGACGTTCGTCCAGATTAAGAAATCCTGTTATTAGGTATCAAGCGGCTGCCAGAATTGCTGATAGCGAATTTGAAGAAAAATTACCAAAGACCTATTACGAAGCAATGAATTGCACAGAAAATTCTGATTGGAAAAGAGCAATCGAAAAAGAATTAGAATGTTTACAACGTTACAAGACATGGGATGTGATGGACAGAGATCAAATAGGAAATATAAAGATATTGAGAAACAAATGGATTTTCACAAAGAAAATCAATCAAGAAAATGTTAAATATAAAGCACGTTTAGTAGTCGATGGATCAAAACAAGAATGCGGAATTGATTATGAAAATGCCTACAGCCCGGTTATGAAATATGAAACACTAAGAGTACTGTTGTCTATTGCAGCTACAAATGACTTTGCGATAAAATACGTAGACGTAGAAACGGCGTATCTCAACGGGACATTGGAAAGAGATGTATATATGCAACCCCCACAAGGATTACATATTGCAAAAACTAAAGTACTGAAATTAAATAAAAGTTTGTATGGGCTTCCAGAGGCAGGCAGATGCTGGTATTTTAAGTTGTGTAATATATTGAAAGATTGTGGAATGGTACCGTGTAAGTGCGATCCATGTGTTTTTAAAAAGGGGAAAGATGAAGATTTTTTGGTAATTATTTTTTACGTTGATGACTGCTTGATTATTGGAAAGAAGATGAATCTAGTCGATGAATTGATTAATCAATTAAAACGTTATATCACCATTAAAGAAATTAGTGATCAGAATAAAGTGACGTTTTTGGGGATTCGAATAATTAAAGATGAAGAAGGTTTTACACTCGATCAAGAACATTTCATAAGGGAAATGTTAAACAAATTTAAAATGAATGATTGTCACCCAGTGAGCACTCCAGGAGCTCAAAGTGTAAATCTTTATGAATTTGAAAATTTTGAAAAGATCAACCCGCAAATATATCAAGAAATGTTAGGTAATATAGGGTACCTGGTGACTGCGACCAGACCGGATCTCGCATTTACGTATAGCAAACTTTCTCAATTTTCAACTGATCCGCGAATCAATCACTTGCAAGCACTTAAACGCGTATTCAGATATTTGCAA
>BLKR01012435.1:0-19704 GCA_011170035.1 Teleogryllus occipitalis
AACAGACCTTTTTTGAAATCTTGCCGGATTCGTGAACCGTGAAAGATATATTATTTATATACGTTGAAATTTAATTATTGTATTTTCAGAGCGAAAACCACTGCTTCTTTTTCTTCTGAAAAGACAATTTCTTTAAGCTTCGTTGGACTCGTGAATCAAACCTCGAGAAAGACTTTTTACAAGCAAGCCCCTGAAAAGAGATACTTTATATATATGTCGAATTTTTCGTATTTTTTAGCACCATAATAATAACTTACCTTCTCGTTTTTCTAAACGGAAAATTAATTCAAATCTTGGCCGACTCGTGAACGAAGACTCCACGAAGATTTCTTACATGGAAAACCCTGCAATGTGACTTTTTATGTAGAGAATTTTTCGTGTTTTATCTAGCACAGTGATATCCACATACCTTCCATTTATTTTAAGAAGATGATTTCTGCAAACTTCGACCTGTGAGCCATACATTGAAAAAGATTTCTTACATGAAAACACCTGAATAGAGGTATTTTTTTATGTATGTTCAATTTTTCATTTCATCTAGCACAGTGATAACCACATACCTTTCATTTATCTTAAGAAGACGACCTCTACAAACTTCTTCCGACTCGTAAACCAAGCCTCGAGAAAACCTTCTTTAAGGCAAGCCCCTGCAAAGAGATTTTCTTTATAAATGTAGAAATTTTTGTGTTTTACCTACAACAGTGGGAACTATTTACCTTTCCTTTTTCTAAACAGACACTTCCTTTAAATCTCAGCGGACTCGTTTGTCATGCCTCGAGAATGAGTTCTTTCATGATAACACTAGAAAATAAATAGTTATTATATACTATGACCTTACGGTCAAGTGGCCGTCAAACAGAAAAGAACGGAGATAGCCAATTCAAATCTGGTGCGTATAAGATACCGTAAATCGATCTTTTAGGGAACGATTCCGGGAACGGATCATCTTGGTCGAGAAGCAGGCGGTTCGGAAGGGCAGCAAGGAGACAGGACGAATGGCGCGCACGGGGCTGTGTGGCGTGTGTGAGGCGAGAGAGTGAAATCGGGCAACATCGAGGGGTGAAGATGCGTGGAAGTATTAATATGTGAGTAGACGAGCACTCGGAGCATCGGAGAAAAGCATAAAACTATATGGTATTGTGTTCCGAGCGTCAGTGGACAAGAAACAATACTTTAAAGTTATAGTTTCAATTTAGTGAAGTGAAAGCATGTGATGTAGCAATATACACTGGCCATGAGAGAATGAAATGGAGTAATGTCGAGGAGAAAAGACGCGTGGAAGTGTTGCCATGTGATCAGACGAGAACTCGGAGCATCGGACAAGAGCGTAAAACTAAAAGGGATTGTGTTCCGAGCGTCAACGAATAAGAAACTATTAAGTGGTGTGAAAGCACGTGGTGCAGCGGTGTACGTGGGCCATAAACTATTAGGGTAAGGAGAAATCAACGGCTCCGAGCAAGTACATCGCCATAAGAAGACCGAATTCGTGCCCGGACTTTGGAAGTGAATGGTTAAATAGCAGAATGCTGGATACGGCACGGCGACCACGTGGACAGCACGCAGTCGGCGGGACGGGTGGCTGCCACGGCCCGGCTACGTCAAGGACATTAACAGAGGTGGCTCAATTCCCACGACAAGTCTTCGGGATCCTCAGATAAGTAACGAAGCTCGTAATATTCGTGAAAGTCGGGTTGAATTATTGCAATCATAAGCTTCAGAGTGTATAATGTGGGGAGAGGACATAACGATTAACAATCATATATATTCAAAGACAGAGGGATAGATTGTAACTGGTTAATGTTAGGTAATAATAAAAATGAATGTAAAAATGAAGGATATAGAATGTTGGTATTTTATTATTGTATAAGAGTGTGGGAGCTCCCGGATGGTTAGGTATATTCCAAACCGTATTGATCAGTAATAATGTTAATCACGTTAATAGCATGCGATAATGTAATGAAGATAATGTAATGTAAAAATTAAATTCATTATGCTACGCGTTCAGAATTCTTGCAAATTCAGTCAGCCTTCATACTGCTCGTTGTGTATACTTCGCGAATGTTCATTCCCGCCTGAGATATGGCATAACATTCTGGAGAAATACATCTTATTGCTCTTAGACTTTTAGATTACAAAAACGAATTGTACGAATAATAACCAAATCCTACCCACGTGATTCATGTAAGCCTCTCTTCATTAATCTAGGAATTCTACCATTACCGTGTCTTTTTATTTACGAATCAGTGGTTTTTGTAAAAAATGACTTGCTCAGGGCGGAAATATTTTTTCAGAAAATGCCGAAGTCTATTACTATAACACTCGACGTAGAAATCATATTCATCAGGTGACAGTATCAACAGCTCATTACAAAAAATTCACATACAATACATGTACATTATTTTACAACACTTTACCAGATGACATTAAACGATTAAATTCAATAGAAAAGTTTAAATCCCGAGTGAAATTATTTCTGCTGCATAACTGTTTCTATACAATTAGAGACTATACTGAGCATCACAAGAAAAGTAACATTAATTTTAACAATGATACATAATGCATTATTTACCATTTGGACTGTATAAATAAGTATAAACAACCTGTAACAACTATTGTACTACAGCTTCCGGGTCAATGACCCCCCATCTCGATCAGGTTTTTCGTCCAGTTTCCCTGATCCATTGAGCAAATGCTGAGATGGCCCCTTGTTTTGCTTCTGGACATAAATGTAACTTCATTTTCTGTGCACGTCTTCTAGAATTCAGTGGGAAATACAATTATTCAAATTATCGTTTCCATGTTGTCGCGGCAGGAAGTAATAAGAGCCAAAATTTATTGCTTATTTATCTTTGAAAATAGATTTTATTATATGGGAGTTTTTTTGTTGTTTTTTTCTTCTTTTCAAAATTCAAAATTTATTGCTTATTTACCCTTGAAAATATATTTTTTTACATGGGAGTTTTTTTGTTTTTTTTCTCCCTTTCAAAAATTCAAAATTTATTGCTTGTTTATCCTTGAAAATAGATTTTATTACATGGGAGTTTTTTTTTCTCCCTTTCAAAAATTCAAAATTTAAGTAGTATATGACTTAGTGTAGGGATGACAGAATTTTGAAAATGTGCACACAATTCACTTTTCCCCATAGCACGTCATACGCAGTTTTTAACTGTTTTTTGACGTAAAATAAATAAATAAATAAATAAAAGATTTGTCTAGTTGTTAAACATTTTTGATTTTTTTTGTGAATAAATGAATAATAGTAATGTGTAATTTGGTGCGTCGTGAATTGAATGAGAAAAGTAACAAGCCTAAAGCCAACATCCTCCTAATAACGGCGCTCCCCGTAGAACGATCCCTTCTCCTTAATCATTTCGATAATAACACATCTTGCACTCAAAATTCTAATATGTAGTAAGTACTTGGTCAACTTGAATCCCTAATTCGCGAAACTGAGGAAAGTACTGTCACAATACGTATACTTATTATTATTGTAATTAGCAGATAAAAATCACTTCCGTTCTTTATCTTCTAAAACGCGACTTTTATTTATTTATTTATTTTATTTATTATTTTACGTCAAAAAAAAACAGTTAAAACTGCATATGACGTGCTATCGGGGAAAGTGAATTGTATGCACAATTTCAAAATTCTTTGATCCCTACACTAAGTCATATACTATTGAATAAAAACAAAAGTTCCCATGTAATAAAATCTATTTTCAAGGATAAATAAGCAATAAATTTTGGTCTCTTATCCATGTTGTCCTTCGGAATAATACTTCCTGCCGGGACTACATTGTAGCGATAACTTGAATAATTGAATTCCCACTGAATTCTTGAAGACGTGCAGAGAAAATGAAGTTACATTTTTGTCCAGAAGCAATACAAGGGGCCATCTCAGTATTTGCTCAATGGATCAGGGAAACTAGACGAAAAACGGTCATTGATCCAAAAGTTGCGATACAGTACTTGTCACTAGAATTGCTCAAAATTCGTTTGTAATTTAACGCAAGAGAAAAATTGTAGCATTATTGGAGATACAAATGAATTCGTTAAGGATTGCCTGTTTGCTGTCATTGCTTGCCGTAATAGAAAAATGTATATAATTCTGAAATTAATTATTTTTGGTTAGTTAATTTGGTTCTTTTATTGAACATAACAGTTAAATATGAACTCAAAACATACTGGCGTGAAAGCGAAATACACTTTTGACAAGAGAGTGAAGGAACGCCAGAGTGACTGAACAGAAACAAACATGAGAAATTTCTGAATACAAATACAGTCGATTCTTGTCATGGAACTGTTGAGTGACACATACATAAGCTGTTAGTATTGCACTGTTGGACATATATCCACCGTGCACGCAGCGTATAATTTTGTAGCCTTATTCTGACGAAGTTTGAGTGTTGAGATTTGAATGCACACACATGTTGAGAACAAATCATTGTTTTACGTGAATAAATAATCATTTAATAGAAATATACCCGATAATGATTGTATTATTACACTAACATGCACTACACCACCACACATACCGGGAGACTGGTCGGGAGCTTAGAACTTGTCTCGGCGGGGGCGGTGCCCTGTTGGTGGGAGATACCAGGTTGTGGGAAACCTCACTATCCGACAGTAGGTTGGGGCCGGATCTCTCAATCGAGCGGAGGAAGATCGTCGCCACCTCCCGAGGAAAAAACATGCACAACACTTACGGGGCTAATGACGTCAGTAGTTAACGCACCCGAAATCACTACCAACCATCCAATCACCCAACAATGAAAGTGCTAAATATAATTTATTCTACTTTCATTTTGATATTAATTCTTTCGTAGTGTTGGGTAGAAAAGTCGAGTTTTAAATGCTTAGATCACCAAACTTTGAATAATTCAGTTGCGAGTCATTGTTTAAATCACAGAACCCTTCTGTTTAAAGGCAGCGTGTGTCCGAGAAACCTGGTGAGATTTGCTATTATATTTCAGTAAATGGCACCAAATCTCTCTAACACAGAAGTCTAAACAACAAACAAGTATGCATGAGAAACTGTTATGTAGAATGCTCTCGAAAAGTAGAAAAAAATTAGATACAAGTTGTATAACTGTATGATCTGACACAATAAAACATTTGTATGCGGTGAGCGAAACTCTACTATACATATCTGTAAAGTGTAGAAAGTCGACAAGTCAGTGATCTCCCCGCTATGTCAGTCCGAAGAACACAATTCTTATTTCGGTAATTTGATAGATTTTGATAGAAGCATACTGTACGATTACGTGGGATTTATTTTCAATGACACGGTTTACATCTTTGATAACTCCATACACACAAAGGTTCTTCTTACTGAAATGAATGGTTAGTAGCAAAAATGTGAAATGAACACAATTCTAAATTAAACAGGTGTCACGAAGAATTATCCGTTCTCACTGCCCATCCTAACTTCCCGGGTTCACCGTGCGCCCTCATTTCCTACCCTAACTGAACGCGTGCTCCACGCGCGACATCATAATACCAACATCTTCCGCTCTAAATGTAGAAGTTCCCATTTCAAATATTTCTCCAAAGTAAACTTTGGTTCTATTAAAAATTAATTATAAATTTAAAAAATGGCGAATGCAACTTGTTTATATTTTTTTTCTAGCATTCTTAAAAATTTGAAAACTAGCACTTAACTTTGCTAGTTTTCATAACACATTCATAGGCAATAAAGGATTACATTATAAAATATAAGCGTAATATATTATTATCTTGTAAGTCATGGCTAAAATATAAGAGCCTAAACTACGTTCTTGTAATTTATTAAAATGTTAACCATACAATAGCCAAATGATAACCATACCCCTTAATGATAACCATATAATAGCCAAAGATAAACAAGAGAATAAAGCACTGGAATTCGAAGATGCTTGATGCAGAAAAACTCAAAGACCACCTGGCTGAAATGAAAATAATAAAAGAACTCAGTTGGATTGAAGACAGAACAAGGCAAACCGGAGGAAAAATATGCACGATCCGAAAGGAAATAAATGAAGCTTGTAACAAACCATGCATTATTCAAAAACGGACTGCGAAAAATCAGTGTATTTCTGGACCTAAGAAATTGCCGCACTCAAAAGAAACTGCCACATAACGAGAATGCAGTATACACGTTCGAGACGGGACGAGCATTTGAAACACGATTATTGACGACTACTGAATTTACTCAAGGTTGAAATCATGGCAAGGAAGAATAAATGCTGGAAGAACCTTATCAAAGAGATCCAGGAAGACCCATGGTAGTTACCCTTCAAAATAGTTAGGGACAAGCTGAAGACGCGCTACAGGATAGCAGGACTGGTTGACGCAGAGTGGGTGAAGAATATCATAAATGGCCTCTTCCCCACACACCCCCGATAGGATGGGAATAGTCCCCACCCAATCGGAGGGCTGAAAGCGAAAATGTCACTGGGTCTAGATGGAATCCTAAATGAGGTGTTGAAGGTGATAATACAGGAATTTCCCGGTCATTTACTTGAAATATATGAAAGTCTCACTAACGAAACCTTTTTCTCTGACTAGTGAAGCAAAAGCTTTTGCTGCTAATAAAGGATGACAAGCCATTGCACGCGAGATCTACACTTAGGCCCCTTATGTCTAATGGATACAATAGGAAAAGTGCTGGAAAAACTAATATTAGAGATGTTGAACGAACATAAGGCACAGTACGACGTTCTTTCGGGAAGGCAGTACGGCTTCCGTAAAGGTAGGTCGACAATTGAAGCAATCAAAGAGGTTGTGGCATTAGCGAGAAACACTAAATTCCAAAGAATTTCTCGTGCCCGAGTCAAGTCGATATCCGGAACGCATTCAACTCAGCAAGATGGGAAGACATCATTCAAGTTCTTATTTTGAAGAAAGTACCACAATAAATCGGATCAACTATTTCGAGGGACGTCGGGTAGTGTACGACGTTTGCAGCTTTTAGATTGCTCACATGACCTATGCACGCTATAAGGATTAAAGTTAGGGCCAGCACTTTAGAACATGTATGATGATCTCTTGCTGTTAAATCTGCTGGTAAACGCGACGTTGGTAGGATGCGCGGACGACGTGATGATGCAGAGCTCGGAGGACACAACGAACTAATTGAAGTGATTGTCGGCTAGGGAACAGGTGTTGAAAACTGCTGGACAAAAAATGCCTCAAGACGGCGACGGAAGAAGCCGAAGCACATTCAGTAACCGAGGGACAATCGTTTTAAAAAAGGAGTAATATCACTGTTGGGCCAAACTATGAAATAGAAGCAGTCGATCACCCACCTTAGAGTTCAATTAGACTGAATGCTCAGCTTCAAACATAAGATCAAGAGAGCGGAGAGAGCGGCCGGCACTGTAACGAGCCTCTCGTGCCTCATGCCAAACATCAGTGGACCGGAGGGAAAAAAGAAGACTACTGGCGAGCGTCGCCAATCGTAACTGCTCTACGCGGCTGCGGTCTGGGCACATGCTGTGGCAACCAAGTCCTTGCGTCAGAAAATGCTCTCATGTCAAAAAAGGCCACTCTCCATATTACAACGGCGAGAGACACAGGATGTATACAACGAAATAAAAAACTGGGACCTAAATGACAACCGATAACAGAAGAACCCATCCGAGAAGAGAAAGTTAAGCAGAGATGTAAGGACAGGACCAATACAAAGGTGACAGGTGCAATGGGAGGCTGACACTGTAGAATGTGGACTCATTGCCTCATCCCACGGATATTAAGAAAGTACGTCGAGGTAAATTGTTTCCTAACACACGCACTGACCTGTCATGACAACTTCAACATTGACAACAACAAGCATATACCTCAAACGCTTTGTTACATCACAAAGAGCAAAGTGCGCCAATTCCGAGTGCGAAAACCATGCAGAGCATTTACTTTTCAACTGCGTTGGAAGGGAACGAGAAAGACACTCACTAAACGAAGGATTAGGAATGGTTGAACACAAGAGAAATATGGTATATCATACGCTGGAAACAGGAAAAATGGCAATTAAAGAGGGTTATATTGTAAATGTTTTGAAAAAGGAATCAAACTTCCACACCTATGACTTGGCGTAAACTGTGCAGCTGACCTGCTCCGTGATGGAAACACGACGTTTGTCCCGTAGAGGCGAAATGGGTGGGAAAAAGGTGGTGTTTTTAGTGGGGGACCCACACAGTGTAGAAAACATGCTCTGCAACATCTTTTAAAGATTTTCACCTCCCCACGTAAAATAAAAAAAGCGTACATACATACATGCGCGTCAAAATGGAAGCGAAGGGAAAAATTAAACCCGCTCGAACCCTTGAGTAAATTATTCAGTCTCTAACATCTGAATACTAAATAAAAATCACAAGCACAGTTGAAGTCATGAACACCTTTCTATTTGTATGAGAAAAATTTTCAGCGACCAAATATTATTATTTTCGTAAATTTTTCCGGATTGTCGCGAAATCTTTGACAAATTATAACACATTATTGGTAATTTTTTGACCTTTTTGAAAGAATAACTTTCTTTGTATTTCAATACACTAAATTACCTTCAAAGGAGATGCGAATATCAACTGAGGACAACGCTTGAAATAGCTGACGATGCTGATTTTGACATTCGAAAATCAATCTTGATCACTGCTTATAAACTTTCTTTTGTGAGTAAACATATTTAACGTTCACTCGCGGTACTAGCGAATGCAGAACGAAAAGGACATGACACAGTGTGTGGCACTGCATGCCATGCACCAAGAATCATATACTGGAACACGGCGAACAGTGCCACTCAAGGGATCAGTCACTTCTATCCAATAGTTCATGATCGACAAAAATGTTCATTCTGCTTTTCAGAAATTTATGTGGACCACTGATCGTTCATATTTATTAGATAAGGCTATATACATCAGCATTGCGTGTTGAGCGTACGCAAGACAAGAAGACATGGCACATAGCGGTGAACTGCGAGCACTGTTCCAAATACACTGGAACAAAGGCAACAATGTTACGTTGATTAGGACATGATTATCCAAAGGAATTGATATTTTTGCTGCTTCTGATCATCTGATTACTATGGATATTGATCGATAACTTCTTTCTTCTCTAGATAACCATTGCGTGGCACTGCGTGTATGTTCCAAGTATGATATCAGGGCCAAAGGTGCTAGTAGGATATCATATCGTTATTATTCAAAGACTGCGTGTGGTATCTCTGATGTCGGAGGTTCAAATCTTAAGACATGTCTTTTGCGTGCGTGACCAATGATACTCAGAGCTGATTTACGTAATGAGAGTATGCAGAACGAAAATAAGTAGTATTACTCACTCTGCGCTGATTACTAATTACACTGCACTTCTTACTAATTACATTGCACTTCCCGGTACACCCTCTACTGTTTATATAAACACTGAACATCCTGAGACACATCTTGCACTGCTCACTAATTGAACTGCTCTGCTCACTCTTTACACTGCACTTTCTGAAGCACATTCTGCTCTTACTACCTATTTCACCCCCCACCCTGCCTTTCCTACTAATTACAGTTCAATTCTCGACACACATTTTGCGTCAGTTACTAATTACAGTGAACTTCCTGACACACACACACACACACACACACATACCACTGTTAACTAATTACACCACATTTTACGACACTACCTATGCTGTTTACTAATTACAATATATAGACCAACAAAAACCCCGCGCTGGTTAGAATTAAACTGCACATCCAGACATGCACCCTGCGAATATTTTCAATTCACACTCCGACATACATCTTGTCCAGGCCTCTAACAACACTTCTCGACCCCCACTCTTTGCTTCATACTAATTACTCTGTATTTCCAGACCCCTACGCTGCACTCTATTAATTACACTCAACTACCCGACACACACCCTGCGCAGCTTACTAATTACACTGAGCATCCCGAGGCAGATTCTGAGATGCTTACTAATTACACTGCATTACTCACTAATTAAACTACCCTTCCTGACACACATCCAGCCCTGGAAACTAATTTCACCTCCAACCTGTCCCGCTTCATAATTACAATTGATTTTTTGACACACAATTTGCACCAGCAGCTAATCACAATTCATTTGCTGACACACACACACCGCTTTTAACTAATTACACTGCACTTCCCGACACACCATACGCTGCTTACAAATTACAATATATACCCCAACACAACACCCTTCACTGGTTGCTAATTACACTGCTCATCCAGACATGCCCTCCGCACTTCTTACTAATTACATTGGACTTTCCGACACACATCTGGCGCAGGCTTCTAATGACACCTCACGTCCCGAGTCATTTCTTTAGCCTCTTACAAATTACTGTGCACTTCTTTTGGACGTGCACTCTTTACCAATTACATTAAACATCCCGACAGAAACCTTGTCCTGCTTACTGATTACACTGCACTTCCCGAAACACATTTTCCGTTACTTACTAGTTACACTGCAATTAACAAAAGAATCCTCCCTGCTTCCTAATTGCACTGCACTGCTTACAAATTACACTGTACTTCCTGACACACATCCCTTCCTTGGCTACTAATTACATCACCGACCTGCGCTTCTTACTAATTACACTTCACATTGCAACAAACACCGTGCGCCGGCTAATAATTACACTGCACTTCTTGACACACATTCTTCGCTGATTTATTTATTTATTTATTTATTTTACGTCAAAAAAAACAGTTAGAAACTTCGTATGACGTGCTATGGGGAAAAGTGAAATGTGTGCACATTTTCAAAATTCTGTGATCCCTACACTAAGTCATATACTACTTAAATTTTGAATTTTTGAAAGGGAGAAAAAAAACTCCCATGTAATAAAATCTATTTTCAAGGATAAACAAGCAATAAATTTTGAATTTTGAAAAGGAGAAAAAAAAAACAAAAAAACTCCCATGTAAAAAAATCTATTTTCAAGGGTAAATAAGCAATAAATTTGAATTTTGAAAGGGAGAAAAAAACAACAAAAAAAAACTCCCATGTAATAAAATCTATTTTCAAACATAAATAAGCAATAAATTTTGGCTCTTATTACTTCCTGCCGCGACAACATGGACACGATAATTTAAATAATTGTATTTCCCACTGAATTCTAGAAGACGTGCACAGAAAATGAAGTTACATTTATGTCCAGAAGCAAAACAAGGGGCCATCTCAGCATTTGCTCAATGGATCAGGGAAACTGGACGAAAAACCTGATCGAGATGGGGTCATTGACCCGGAAGCTGTGTTACAATAGTTGTTACAGGTTGTTTATACTCAGTTATACAGTCCAAATGGTAATTAATACATTATGTATCATTGTTAAAATTAATGTTACTTTTCTTGTGATGCTCAGTATAGTCTCTAATTGTATAGAAACAGTTATGCAGCAGAAACGATTTCACTTGGGATTTAAATTTTTCTATTGAATTTAATCGTTTAATGTCATCTGGCAAAGTGTTGTAAAATAATGTACATGTATTGTATGTGAATTTTTTGTAATAAGCTGTTGATACTGTCACCTGATGAATATGATTTCTACGTCGAGTGTTATAGTAATAGACTTCGGCATTTTCTGAAAAATATTCCCGCCCTTGAGCAAGTCATTTTTTACAAAAACCACTGATTCGTAAATAAAAAGACACGGTAATGGTAGAATTCCTAGATTAATGAAGAGGCTTACATGAATCACGTGGGTGGGATTTGGTTATTATTCGTACAATTCGTTTTTGTAATCTAAAAGTCTGGGAGCTATAAGATGTATTTCCCCAGAATATTATGCCATATCTCAGGCGGGAATGAACGTTCGCGAAGTATACACAACGAGCAGTATGAAGGCTGACTGAATTTGCAAAAATTCTGAACGCGTAGCATAATGAACTTAATTTTGTGTTCAATTCATTTAAATGGACGTTCCATTTAAGGTTTGACTGAATTGAGGGACCTAAAAATTTTTTTGCCTTAACATCAGTCAATGGTACACTGTTCATTTTCAATGGAGCACAGAATTGTTTATTTGATATGGAAAACTGCATTAAAACCGTTTTCTTTTCGTTTACTATTAATTTGTTATTTCGGAACCAATTTGAAACATCTGATATTGTACTATTTACGGTTTCTTATGATACTGCACATCGCGCTTCATTCTAATTACAATGCACTAGCCTCCACACACCCTCTACTGTCTACAAAATATATTGCACTTTCCGACACACTCGCTGAGTTGCTTACCAATTCCTCCGCACTTCCCGATACGCACGTTACGCTGCAGACATTACATTGCTCTTCCCGACTCCCACACTGCGCTCCATAATAATTTCACTGCGCTCATTACTAATTAGACTGCAGAGCTTCCTAATTGCACTGCACTTCAGCCACAATTCCTTCCCTGCAATAATTACACTTTACTTCGTTGTCTCTGCCCCCGCCGCCTCTGCCGCCGACCCTGCCCCCTTTGCCTCTGCCACCGTCTCTGACTCCACCGCCTCTGACGCCACCGTCTCTGACTCCACCGTCTCTGACTCCACCGTCTCTGACGCCACCGTCCCTGACGCCACCGCCTCTGACTCCACCGTCTCTGACTCCACCGTTTCTGACTCCGCCGTCTCTAACTCCACCGTCTCTGACTCCACCGTCTCTGACTCCACCGTCTCTGACTCCACCGTCTCTGACTTCACCGTCGTAGGCTCCACCGTCTCTGACTCCACCGTCTCTGACTCCTGCGTCTCTGACTCCACCGTCTCTGACTCCACCGTCTCTGACTCCACCGTCTCTGACTCCACCGTCGTAGACTCCACCGTCTTTGACTCCACCGTCTCTGACTCCTGCGTCTCTGACTCCACCGTCTCTGACTCCACCGTCTCTGACTCCACCGTCTCTGACTCCACCGTCTCTGACTCCACCGTCTCTGACTCCACCGTCTCTGACTCCACCGTCTCTGACTCCACCGTCTCTGACTCCACCGTCTCTGACTCCACCGTCTCTGACTCCACCGTCTCTGACTCCAGCGTCTCTGACGCCATCGTCTCTGACTCCACCGTCTCTGACGCCACCGTCTCTGTCGCCACAGTCTCTGATGCCACCGTCTCTGACTCCGCCGTCTCTGACTGCGCCGTCTCTGACTCCGCCGTCTCTGACTTTGCCGTCTCTGACTTTGCCGTCTCTGACTCCTTCGTCTCTGACTCCGCCGTCTCTGACTCCGCCGTCTCTGACTCCACCGTCTCTGACTCCGCCGTCTCTGACTCCGCCGTCTCTGACTCCGCCGTCTCTGACTCCGCCGTCTCTGACTCCGCCGTCTCTGACTCCGACTCCGCCGATTTGCGCGGAGTCCTGGGGCGGCGCCGTTGCCGCCGAGTCCTAGAGCGAAAATGTAGATAAAATTAATTTGACACCAATAAAAGAACAAAATTACCTTCCAACTTTCCCCTCCTAAGGAAGAAATTATAAAGTAAAACCAGGTGATCACACTTACGCAAATACACTATACACAAATTCCATGTTGCCTCATGTGTCTCACTAGTATGTTACATTAGCAGGTATGGGGTTTCCATTTAATATGCATTACGAAGAAAAATAACAGTATGCATTAATGATAGTTTCATATTTTCCAACGTAGTCTTTCAAATAGTTAATTCATATTCAATGTTTACAAAAAACGTAATGAAGGGTTAATCAAGATTTTAGTCCATCACTTTTCTGTGATGCAAGCGATATGACGATATGTGATGCTGTGTACCTCTGAAATAGAAGAAAAAAATATTAGTGTTGTGTGTAGTTATATAAAGTCTAGCAAATTGAATTTATCATATCCAACTCACCTTCCAATACTGTTTACATCTTCCAACAAAACATAGTTATCTACACGTGTAGATTATGAGAGCTTGTAAAGGGAGTTAAAATTAACTTGACACCAATAAAAAAAATTTCCTTTAAGCTTTCTCATCTTCAGGAACGAATTAAGTAGTAGAACCGGGTAATTACACTTACGCAAATACATTATATAAAAATTTCATGCCGCCTCATGTGTCTCACTAGTATGATACATTAGCAGGTATGGGGTTTTCATTTTAAGTACATTACGAAGAATAATTAAAAGTATGCAGAGACGTTTGTTTTATATTTACCAATATAGACTTTCAATTGAAAAAGTTCATAATCATAGTTCTGAAGTTCACTTATATTTTGAAGAGTTAACTTAGGCGTTCTCAGTTTTTCTGGCACAGCGTTTTAATGATTATAGTATTTGAAGTAACTTCTTTCTTTGTAACGGTTCTAGTAATTTAGTAATATGTATTAAATTCGTGGTTGGCCCTTCACGTGTAGCTGACAGGTCAGCGTGCTCGCTTTCATGATGCGATACCGGGTTCGATTCCCGGTGTTGTCAGATTATAGTGTAGGTTTTCCATGTAATGTTTTTTTTAGAATATGTTGCTGTGAGATGATAAGAAAGCTCATGTTGACAAAACCAAAATATGGAGATGTCCAGGTGCTAATCTCAGGGACCCCTCAGCTAGTCGCCGCAAGCCCGGAGTGCAGATTGTCAGATTGATTGATTGATTGATTTGCTTTCTTTAAAGTCGCATCAACGACATATGGTTATTAGCGACATATGGTTTTTAGCGTCTTTGTCAGAGGCTGGCTAATAAAGACACACATTGTAATCTTTTGGCAATATTCTCATTATTAAATAATCAATAAAATGAATATATGTTTACATCAAACAGTATTACCAGGGACATTCATGTTATTTCTCATATTGGCAGACATTCATAATATGATTTTTCATTAATTTACATATAATTTTCTCAGTCATAAGTATTTGTGATGATTGTGGGGCCCTTGGAGTATCACGTTGAGAGTATTTGGCATTTAAATGTATTTCAAAAACTTCCCATGTGATACTTCCAGCGGTCCGGGGGTTTTCCTTAATGTTTTAATTTCGTAAAACCAGGAACGTTACAGACCTAAAATTGAGAAAGACCGAATGTATTCAATATGTTTTCGTTTTTTTCACTATATTGTGACAAATAAGAATGTTATATTACATTCAATGAGTTATAAATAGTTACCTGTAAAAAATGAAGTTTTTAAATCGTGAGGGACTAATCAATAGATTTATAGATCTTTCTTGAAATTATTTACATATATTTTTCAGAAGGAAGTAAAGCCTTGAGCAATATTATTCCATACAATATTTATAAAGGTACGACCTATAATTACGTATATAAATTGATGACGTACTTACGATATTAGTATTTTGATACTATAATTTAAATAATTTAGTAAAATATGTCAGAGTGGAACAAACACGATCAAAAAATGATTTCCAAAAATTACTTGGATTCTTGAAACTATTCTTACTTCTTTTTTCTTCTCTCTCTTTTCTTTGTAATTTTTGAACACGGATCTTGTGATCTTCCAAAAAATTAATTTCAGTTAAACATCACTTTAAATAATAAAATTTTATTTTTTATATATGTTGCAAAAAATCATATATTAGAGTGTTCCATTTGGGTTGTCCCAAAATAGAAAATATGACATTAACGTTTGCAATAAAGGAACAAAAAATGCTTATAGTACTTCTTCATACTACTTTTGACCCGTATAAATAACAGGCCGACAAATTGACTAGTTTCTACTAATTAAATGTCACGTTTTTGAACAATTAGGTGAGTAAAATTCCTTGTAGATACTGGTAATGCTATAAGAAAGTTATGAATGCATGCGAAGTTATAATAACATGCTTGGACATCTATTAACCCTGCTCCCCTGTTAAATTTTACAACATAGCTTCAAGGGTCTGTGTGTTGTGAATAATCGTTTTGCTTACTGACATAAAACATCTCAGCTGGTTGTGAGCTTCTTAATTATCGCTGAACGATGGCAAAACTCTTTTCTGCGTGGGGGGTGAATAGCTCACAGCTAAACAACAGATTGTTACTACGGATTTGATACCAGCGAACCAAAAATAAGACGAAGGTGGCGTAATGAAATTCAAACACCACAAACTTACCAATAACACACCGAAATAAAATGACGTTATGACGTTTCGAACTTGAATGCTGCTTCATATCGCTGAATTAGTGATCGATGAACTATGCCCCTGAGATTCAATGGGAAGATTGTGGAGTGCTATAATTCACACTCCACAACCTTCGCATTAAATCCCCGAAAACCATCTTCCGCTGTTTAAAAATTGTGACTGATTCTTTATATTGAATTAGAAACCGATGAATTATGTCCCCGAGCGTTAGTATAGAGATGAGTGCGTGAATATATTTACCCTCCAGTTTCCTCACTAAGATCTCGAAACATATATTTGTCTTTTGCTCTTCGAAACAGGTGAGCGATGCTCCACATCATTGAATTGCAAAACGCAAAATATGCCGTTTATATTGTGAGCGGAGATGGTGGCGAGATAAAATTTTTACACTGCACTTTCCACTGAGACCCCAAAACAAAACATCATTACCTTGTTTTTCTTCTCTTTCTAATCCTTCTTCTCCTTCTCTTACTTCTCTTTATTTTTCTTCTACTTCTTCTTCGCCGGCTACTTCTTCGCCTTCTATTTCTTCTTTGACTTCTTCTTTTTGGCCTTCTTCTTCTTCGCCTTCTTCTTCTTCGCCTTTTTCTTCTGCTGCTGCTGCTCTTTGGATCTTGTAAGCGATTCTTCATACCTCCGTATTAGCAATTGATGAAATATGTTCCCGAGAGAGATAAGGATATTGTGGTGTAGTATGTGTTCACACACTACAACATCTCCATCGAGTCCCAGAAACACATTTTTCTAACTCTGTTTAAACTTTGTGAGGGATGGTTTATAACATTGCACTACTAATCGATTTCCTCTGAGTTTCAGCGTCAGTGAGGGGATGGTGGAGTGTTAGTAGTATTAGACTACACCCCTAACTTAGTCCCCGAAATGCAAATTCTTCTTCTTTCTGTTTGAAACTTGTGAGTAATGCTTGAACTAGAAACTGATGAAATATGCCACTGAGCGTTGGAAGGAAGCTGAGGTGTAATAAAATCATCATATCTCATCACCATATTGCTACTGAAATGCAACTTCGTCGCACACTTTCGTTTGAAAAGTGCGAGCAAGGCTACATGTAATTGAATTTCATTAATGGTTTCACAAAACGTACGTCATAACATTGACGTAGTGATCAAACACTGGACTAATGCCGACAATTACAACGTTAATCTCTGAAAATTATTCCTCTGGGAAGCGGAAAACAATATCTTCTTTTAATAGCATTGTAGGCTTTCACGGCCGGAATCAATATAAGTGAAAGTTTCCGGGCAGGTAGGCCGTGGTCCAGATGGCTCTTCAATGCAAACTGGACCACGGTCTACTTTCCCCGAAACTTTCACTCATAATATCTTTTCTGTTTTAAATAGGATAAGCGTCCCTTTACCGCACGGTTGATGAGCTGTTACATTTAAAATAAACGTCTAATATATCTACATGATATAGTTTCGGGGAACATATACAAAATTCGTTTAAGAGCAAAATGAAAAACACAAATTAATTATGAACCAACAATAACAAAAATACAGTAAAGATTCCAAGTGAAACTTGTATTAAATGATATAGCAGATTTCATTTATACTATGACATAAATTTTATTTATCATTGGTACAAAAATTGTATAATAATTCGCGTTTGAAAATGCTTAATTTTGACCATCATTTTTATTACGTTCACATACATGCGCGCTTAACCATTCACCACATACACAATATAAGATTTCTTGTGTTCTTTAAGTAAATGATTTAAATCTAATCAACCAACTGTCACCTCTTCACAGGGCTTAATAGTTTGACTCATACGGAAATGAAGCCAATTTCATATGCTTTGCTCGGTTAAAGTTCAAGGTCTTAAAACACTCCTCTACACCATCATTAACCCATTTAAGAACAAATTGGCAATGCATTGTATGATCATCATTTTAACAAGTGTACAGACTTGTAATTTAGAAATTTTTTGATTCTGTAGAATAATTTTTAGATGACGTGAAAGTTATTTAGTTATTCCGCTGATAGCTTCGCAGTTCTTTCACCGACGTAAAATTCCGATTTCTGTCAGCCGACCATTATCCCCGCGTCCTCGAGACATTTCTTTCTGCATTCTTCCCAGATCTCCTGTTATAGATGCCTGGATGAGACCACTCTTCCTCATTGCCAGAGGTGGTGGCCCATCTGAGCCAGTTAAAACATCTTTAAATGTCGTTGCTCAAAGAGGCGGTTCCGTCTCTGCTACTTGGGGAATGAATACCTCACGGCTTAAAAAATCAATAGCTTTCTATCAAAAAGAAATTTCATAGTAAAAGTCAATGAAACTCCATCAACTCCTCGGAACATATCAGCAGGCCTATCTCAGAGCTCAGTACGCTCTCTAATTTTATTTAATATTTACACCTCAGATATCCGACGTATGCCGGACACCAAATTAGATCTCTTAGCTGATGACACAGCCTTATTCACTCTTCACGAAGACATTCTTATAGCCCAAGAGCGGATACAATTTTAATCTTGAAAATATAATATCGTGGATAGAGCAGTGTAGGACAAAAATTAATCCAGAAAAATTCGAAGCCAAGATATTCACTCCGTAGAGCAAAAACTCCTCCCAACTTAACAATCAAATGCAGCCAGATTCAATGGAATAATGGTCCAAATAAATATATTGGTGTACTTTTCGCTAAAAGAATAATATGGAAACCCCATGTCCTTGCATTAGTAAATAAAGCCCAAGGGAAAATATAAAAATTATACCCACTAATTAATAAAATATCCTCATTAAAATTCAATGCCAACTTATGATATTGAAATCAATCATTTTACCCAACTTAACATATGCTTGTCGTGTTTGGTGAATCGCAGCACACTCATCAATAGAGAAAATTCAAACGGTACAAAACAAATGTCTTAGAAAAATCATACAAGCACCGTGGTTTATACCGTAATCTCAGATTCATCCTTGCTACGTATGGATTTAGACAAAAAGCACATCATTTCAATTTAAAAAATATATACATCTAGCAGTTGGACGGTAATTGGAGTAGTTGGAGGGAAATCCATAACTTTGTTAGCAGATGTCTAGGAAACAATTATATTTAGAGGCAGTATACTATACATAACTAATAAAATAGGTAGGAAACGTGCTTCCTAACAGGTATAAATACGTCATAACGTCACACAGACACATAGATATTACATCACAGAAACATAGACAGCAAAAAATATAGTTTATCTCACAGATATATTTCCGTATTACATCATGGTAAAAGAAGACATCTGACGAATTGAAAATGTGCAAAAAACCTCTTGTTGGAGGCACGTTTGCATGTGCATCTTGTGAATGGTAGATTATTTAAGCACCAACAAAGTAGAACAATATACTGGAATTGGGGAAGTACTATTGCAATACACAAACTTCATATTATTATTATTATTATTATTATTATTATTATTATTATTATTATTATTATTATTATTATTATTATTATTATTATTATTATTATTATTATTATTATTATTTTATAAAGTAATGTTCAAACATAAACTATATTTGGAATTATGTATGTAATGTATCAATATTATTAATTTGTAGACAATTTTTACGTACTTCCGGTGATTGATTAAGGAATTGAGTAAACAACCAAGAAAGTAATGAATTTGTATTTATATATTTTGTATAATGTT
>BLKR01012436.1:0-19703 GCA_011170035.1 Teleogryllus occipitalis
AGAGAGAGAGACAGAGAGAGAAGAGAGAGAGACAGAGAGAGAAGAGAGAGACAGAGAGAGAAGAGAGAGACAGAGAGAGACAGAGAGAGACAGAGAGAGACAGAGAGAGACAGAGAGAGACAGAGAGAGACAGAGAGAGACAGAGAGAGACAGAGAGAGAGAGACAGAGAGAGACAGAGAGAGACAGAGAGAGACAGAGAGACAGAGAGAGACAGAGAGAGGCAGAGAGAGAGACAGAGAGACAGACAGAGAGAGAGAGAGACAGAGAGAGAGACAGAGAGAGAGAGAGAGAGAGAGAGAGAGAGCAAAAGCTGGTATAGTGATGTATGTGGATAAGAAATAGAAGAAGTGGATTACGAGCTACACATACATCAATGAAAGAATACTAAGAGTTGACTTTAAAATGATTAGAGGTAATCTTATTGTTACAGGAGTTTATGCTCCCGAGGAAGGTAAAAAAGAAGAGATACATTTTTCAAGCTGCAGAAGTAAAAAAATGCAATCCAAATAACTCGCTAATTATAGCTGGAGATGTGAATGCAAAAGTGAGAATGTGCCTATTCCCAATGTTATAGGACTCTATGGAGAACAGGTAATGAACGAAAATGGAAAGAACTCAGGGAATTTGTAACATACAATGAACTAAGAATCACCATTACATTTTTTAGAAAAAGAACATTCATAAATATACTTGGATTGCCCAAGGACAACACACAGTGATAGATTATGTAATAGTTAATAAAAAGTTAAGTTCAGACGTGACGGATATCCATGCTTTTACAGGATATGACATTTATTCAGATCACTATCTGGTAGAAACAAAAGTAAACATAAGAGAAAGGTGGAAGAAACGAACTGCTTCAAAAAATAAACAAGAAGATGTAGGGTACAAAGTGTATCTACTAGAAGATGATAGTATAAGGGAGTTGTATCAGAAACGGTTGAATCAGTTCTTGAGCAACATCGCCACATCAGAAGATCTGAATGAAGAACGGAGAAACATTAAAGAATCAATAAGAAGGGCAGCATATGGCATTAGGCACTCAAAAAATTACATGAAAAATAAAAACTTTAAAAATATGGAATGAAACAGTTGCAGAGGCAGTGCAGGAAAAAAGGTAACATACCTACATTTGCAAAACAGAAACGAGCAGACTAAACAGAGCTACAACCAAAAAAGGAATAAAGCTAAATCATTAGCGAGTCAAACTCATCAAGAATCTTGGGATAGATAAGTGAATATGTTAGAACAGGATGTTTTTGGAAGACAAGTATAGCCTATAAAGTGTTAAAAACAATGAATTTAGATGAAACAGATATGGCAAGATTGAATATAATTTCTGGGAAAGAGTGGTTGGACTACTTTGTAAAATTGTGGAGTGGGAGTGAAGAAAATTATACGCCGGATGAAGAAAAAGGAACAAAAAGAAGTGTCGACATGTTAGATATGAAAGAGCTTGATAATGCATTAAAATCCCCAAAAAATAGGAAAGCCTCTGGTTCTGATGGGTTTAAAATAGAATTAATGAAATATGGAAGTATGTTATTAAATTTTCAACTACTCCACCTAATGAATGAATGCTGGTAAAGCTATACAATACCAGATGAATGGTTAGATTCGTTAATTAGTCCACGTTTTAAACAAGGAGGTTCAAGTAAATGTGACAACTATAGGGGTATTTGTCTACTTAATTTGTGTTATAAAGTATATGCAAAAATTGTAAATAACAGAATTACTCCAATTGCAGACTGCACTCTACCTCAGGAACAACAGAGGTTTAGAAAAGGTAGCTCAACAATAGAGGACATATTTACAATAAAACAAATAATTGGGAAATGAGTGGACTTTAATAGAGAAACACTCTTAGCCTTAATGGATATTGTGAAGGCTTCTGATAATGTCAACAATGTAAATTACGGAGCATTATGAAGGAAGAAGGGTACCCAAATCATCCAGTGCAAGTAGTGAAAAGTAGATATCACAATACTAATATCGCCGTAAAATACAATGGATTTGTTTCACACTTTTATCATTAAAAAAATAATATTGAGAACAATGACAAACGCTCACAAACATGATTCCTGCAAACCACTTTTCAAAAACTTACAAATCCTACCATACCCATTCATACATATACCGGGTGATCAGTATAAAATGCAATCCTGCTGTTCAAGGCGCCAAGAGAAAAGTGAAAGTTTCGCAACACTGCTTCTGGGACAGGTCCTTCGACTGCATTTCAGCGACCCCCTTTGTTTCACTCACCCTCTTCCTGTGGTGTGAATCATACCTGCTCAAAACAAAACAGGCCGTGTCTTCATTCATAGTTTCCTTCTTTCGCATTTAACTTATGATGTGCCTTAGCATAGAGCAACGCAGTTTTGTGGTGGAGGAGTATTTCCGAATGCAATCTTTCAAAGAGTGCCAGGCAGCTCAGAGAAAAATTTTCATCGGAGTCTATTCCGAACAAAAGTACCACATTTCAGTGAGTGAAGTGCTATTGTGAGACAGGAGGTGTGTTTGATCGGAAACACTGTCGCCGAATTACAGTGCTCACGCAGCAAAAACTAGATGAAGTTCAGGATGTTCTTATAACTTCCCCGAAAATATCATTAAGGAAACTTCAGCAGCAATGTAATCTTTCTTATGGAAATGCACACTGTGCCACTACAAAATTGAAAATGCGCGTGTTCAAACTGCGGACCTCTCAGGAGCTTAAGATTCCTGGGCAGCTTTGCATGAATTATTGGAATTGGCTACGTCGATTCGTTAGCGAAGGTCTTGAGGCACTTGATAACGTATTTTTTAGTGATGAGGCTTGATTTCATCTGGATAGATATGTTAATCAGCAAAACAGTAGACTCTGGGGTACTGAGAGATCACTGTAATAAAAAAAATTGGAGTACAGTGTGCGATTTTTTGTCGCAGAATAATTGGTCCGTTATTTTTCAAAGAAACAGTGATGGTGGATACATATCTATATACTGAGAAATTTTGTATCCCTTCTAGAAAACGATGAGAGAAATTGTTGGTTTCTGCAGGATGGGGCGACATCACAAACTGCCAAGTCAACAATCCAAATTCTGAAAGAGTTTTTTGGGAACAGAATAATTTCTCGATGTTTGTGGCTCCCTCTTTTGCTTGATTTGTCACCACCAGATTTTTATTTCTGGGGATGCCACAAAAGTAAAGTTTATGCAAACAAACCTGCTAATCTCTAAGAGCTCCAAAGAAACATCAAAGAAGTGATTCTCACGATTAACAAACAAACTTTACATCGGGTTGCAGCAAATGTTCTCAAGTGACTTAATGCTTAATGGAGGGCAATTTGAACATTTTTTGTCAGGTTTGTTTGTTTCTGCCACCAATGTATAATTCATAATATCCTTTTCATCATTCATAATAAATAATTTCCTGTCCTGCTTTACTGATTACCTAACTACCTTTATTATTTTTGGTTCAGAGAATTCCAAAACCTTTATGTTAAAGTTAAATAAAGGGGATGAAGGTCAAGGCTGTGATGTATCATTAAGCAGTGACTATCTTTCACTGATAATTTCACCAGTGATTATTAGTCACTGACTATTGAGCCCGCTCTTTCAAAACTACTTTTATTTTAAAAGTAACATTATTTCAATAAAAATAATTGTTATTAATAAAACAACTATAATAATAATAATAATAATGATAATAATAATTAATTTGTTCTGTGGATCTGGAATTAATAATTTTTAATGCATATTTAAAACAGCAAGTATAATACATCTGTACATTTCTGGAGCACATTTGCTGTCACCAAAACAGTGCTCACACAGCAAAAACTAGAGGAAGTTCAGGATGTTCTTTCAACTTCCCCGAAAAAATGATTAAGGACGCTCCAGGAGCAATGTAATCTCTCGTATGGAAGTGCACATTGTGCTACAATAAAAAAGAATGTGCGCATTCAAACAGATCTGAATAAATTGACAAATTAATTTTTATTATATTTTAATTAGTTAATTATCTTTAAAGTAACCTTATTCAATAATAATAGTAATAATAACAATAACAACAACAAAGATTTGTTCTGTGAATCTGAATTTATACTTTATTTAAAACAGAAAAGTATAAAATATATACATTTCTTGAGCATATGTATCTTGTTATGAAACTAAAACAAGCAGTTTACTATTAAATTTACCTCAAAGTATATTTTACATGGCATGTTTATTTCACTTTTAAACATACGAAGGAATCGTCGTTCTTGACAATTCAATTTTCTTTGGACGCCAAACAAGCAGGCACGTACCTTTCTCTTTGAATTTGGCAGTCACCTGCTCTCCTCCTCAGGGTGGTGTTAGTGGGGGAGGGGATTAAGCGTACTTCCTGACAGTTTACCTGCTTGAAACCACCAGCCGCTATACGACCCGCTCAAACATGGTTGCTAGTGCATTTCGCTCTGCCTGCTATGGGTTGCATTTTATACTGATCACATGGTATTTGAAATATTAATCTTCACAAAGAAGACGCTAATGGAAAACAAGGATTCTGTTACTGTAAACACAGTTCATAACTATGATACTAGACAAAAAAGAAATCTGCATGTCTCACACTGTGAAACTTCACGCTTTCAAAAAAGTTCCCTTTTTGCTACGCTATATAACAAACTCTCTAGTGAAAAGCTTTAACTCAATACACACAAAAATAAACTGAAAGATTTCCTGTTAAAACATACTTTGTATGGTACTAAAGAATACATACATCATAAACATGTATCTACATCAATATCAACTAGTATAAATAATTTTTGCATATTCTGTAGCATGATTTGAAACTTCCAAGCTGATTGTTGGATATAAAGGATGGACCCAGCCAGACATCAATCTCATGAAGAAACTTTTTTTTCTTCCTTTTTTTTATTATTGTTTTTAACTTTAGTCTTACACTACAATTTATAAAATTAATTTGTACTTGTATTTTATATTAGTATGAAAATTGAACTGAATTTTATTTTCTGTATTGTATTTAATATTTAGAAACACCTTTCTTGTACATTATTTGATTATGTACATGTCCTGACTTGTCATACATTGCTTATCCTGTATTTGTGACATTATGATGATGATGATTATTATTATTATCATTATTATTATTATGATCATCATCATCATCATCATCATCATCATCATCATCAATGGTACATGGCAAACCTTTTCCAAATTGTACTCAGCTGACGAGTGGTCAGAATAAACATGATAAAACTAGCTATTTCCTTTGATTATTTTGATTCTTTTTATTAATTAATTAATACACCTTCCTGATGCTTCTCTTAAGATGACAGTATTGTACTACTTCTGACACCATAAACACAAAAACCCCGAAAGTATGCTACTGCTAGATATGAAAAATTTAGAAATGAGTAGTAATGATATATTCAAAATTGAAGTGCAATGGCACAAACTTTCTCGTAGTAAAGTTTTATAATTTCCTTGGTATGGACTTGTACTGTTCAGTCTTGCCTTTCCTTCTTGCCTGCTACCATCTATTGCCGCCCAAAGAACATTTTTTTGAAAATTTCTCAACTTTTTGGTTTCCAAATAGTAAAACCGAAATAATATTCAAAGAATATTAAAGAAGGCTAAAAACTCTTCCTAAATAGAAGTTTTCATCGAAAAAATTGGTGCTGTTTTTAAGAAAATGGCGTTAAGTTACTGTAAATGTGAAATTTGTCTTTTTACAAGAATTTATTGAATTTTCGAAAAACTTCATTTGAAGTCATTTGAAGCACTTCCACTCACAAATGCAATAATGTATACAAATCCATTGAAATGTGTGTATTAACGGCGTGACAAGATATTAAAAAAAATACATGTGTAATATTTTAAAAAACAAAAGACGACACCAAAATGAACTTTACGTCATATTAAACAGTCCCATTACCACTATCGCTAGCAAAAGTTTGAAGAACAAATTTGGAGCCATTTTTGAGAAAATGGTGTTTAAGCATTTCTGAAAATGCGGGATTTTGAGTTCATTTTTACAGAAAACTGTTGTTTTTGAGAAACTTTGTGTGTTATTATTTAAAGCACCTGTACTCATAAATATAATACTGTGAAGAAATCGCCTCTAAAGTAAGTATTACCGACATGAGAGACAAGTCAAAAAAATTAATTTTTGTAATTTTTGAAAAATCAAAAGAATAGAGCAATGTGTTTATGTTATCTTATAGGGATTGTTTGGCACTAACCGACAAAAATTTAAAGAAAAAATTTGGAGCCGTTTGAGAAAATCTTGTCTTTGTAGTTTTTTAAATTGCAGGTACTATTGCATGAAAACTAATAAATTGTTTAAAAAATTTACATGACCATTATGAAAGAACTATTTATGGACAACAAATTCCATTTGAAGGAAAAATCTCTGTCTTCAATTTCGTAATTGTAGGAACACTCCATAATAAAATTCAAATTTTTGCAATTTTTGAAAATTTAGAGTTAACCGTGAAAATCAGACCCATGCCATGTTTATAAGTGTATTTTACTCTATTCTTAAAAGAAAATTAAAGAAAAAATTTGGGGCAGTTATTGAGAAAATTTTGAAAATGTTCCTCAGGTTTCATGTAAAGTACCCCCAAATTTTAAAGAATGTTTTTCAAAATCTCAAAGCTTCAACTAGAGCCAGATGGACAGGGGTTTCTTCAATTTGGAAAAGGTCTTGTCATTTATGTGCTAGTAGTGTTGACAGTTGGACGGAAGGTTCGGCGGTCAGACAGTCTGACGTTTTGAAAAAAAACAGCAGACAGTTTTGAAAAAAAACAGCACTTTTTTGGTATCAGGGTGTATCCAAAACGTGTATTTCCGTTGAAATCTGAAAATCGATTTTCCGCAGCATTACATAACTTTCTCTATACTACGTATATTACTCCGTATATATGTATGTATACGAGAAAGTAAAAAGCATGCAACACACTTCCCATACTGCATCACTCTATACCAATGTGCACTAGAACATCAAATGTTTCTTTTGCCATAATCTTCGTGCCATATTCTAATACAACATCCAAAATTAACCATTTCTGAAGGGGGGTATGAAGGGACCGTGTACATAGCTAGTTTCACTTTCAAAACAATTCTTTAAAAAATGAAGAATCTTCTACCTGGCTCAACTAGTACATTGAAAAGGGAAATAGAACATTAAATGCACTAGATTGCAACATCAAACGCACTACTCATAAAAAATCTTGAAAAATTTCCCCCCCAAATTTTTAATGTCAACTCCAAAACCAAAGTATGCAGTTAATTAAGTGCTCATGGTCTCTTTCAATGATGTGCATGCTTGTCCAATCTCTCTACTGCACTAAACTTCTTCCCAATGACAGCAGTTTTGACATTTCACATCAAAAACATATACCAAAGCAATATATTCTGATTGAAACATAGCTGCACTTCAAGGTCACGAGCGCGAGGGAGAGTGGAACACTGTCGTCCAATTGGGAGCTTCGTTAGCACTTACTTTTTTGGTATTAGAGCTCCCGATTGAATAACAATGCCCTCCTCTCCATCCAGCTCATGACCTTGAAGTGCAGCTATGTTTAAATCAGCGAATAGTCATGCAGCATTCACCAACTTACACAGAAGAAAAAATGGGAGCTTATGGGAAAGAAGAAAGTCTACAATAGGAGGATTGCATCATGTTGACTGAAAAGCACCACAACACGAGCAACAAATAATACAATAAAGTATTAGGTGGTATTAGGATTTGTAAAATTGTAAGGCCCACCAACCTTAAAGTACAGAAGAAGCATGTAGATTATTTTGTAAAAGTAAAAGAATGTCTGATGACAAACAGTAAGGTAATTCTAGTTCAAAATTGAGTAACTCCCTTAAATATACTAAATAACTGTTCTAACTAAAATTACAAAAAATTAATTTTATCTAACTAAAATAATAAAGCTCAAAGGCAATCACAAAGTCTGTCACATTTTATTGAGATAAAGATGAGATAAATCAGATTTTGCAAAATGTAACATAAGATAACCAACAGTCTGATACTTAGTTTTGAATGTTCCAATGTTAAATCATCACTGGTCCAGTGTTCCCTGAAAGAAAATTCTGGCAACAGCACTACCATAACAGCATGACTAGTTAGTGATCATTGCATAATACTAATGATGTGTCTGAGAGCATTTTGAGACTTATTAGTACATGCACATAATAAGATAACATTACAACTTAAAAATGTTTAGTACAAGAGAAATAACATTTATGTACATTATACAACCTTCAAATTGACCCCAACACCAATCACAAAATTTGCATATCATGTGTACAATTCTGTTATTCACAACCAGTTCAGAATATATCCCTATTCTCAATACACTCAGGATGAGCTACATCAATGAGATAATTCATATTAATAAATCATAATATTATTATTTAATAATAAATTTATTAAAGCATAATTATTTAAAGAAGGCTCTACCAGTTTTAACATTTTAAATATGAAATAACTAAACCATCTACAAATAACAGAAAAATGAGGGAAAGTGGCATGCAAATTTTTGTGCCATTTAACTTGAACAATATATACAGTATTTTATTTAATGATTTCATGGCCAAATTTTTTGTTCCACAAAATTTATGTAAAATAGTTTGGTCTGTAGATTATTACATTTTGAAATAATTTTCAAGGAGTGCAACAAATGCAAGAGGCTGAAATTTCCTGAAATTTCTCCCTTTTGCTGACACTCCCTTGATGGTTTCTTGACATTCTCAGCCAAATTTCATAATTCTTTCATTTTCCACAATTATGTACAAATATGGTTGGAAAATTTATCATTTAGATTTACTCCTTTCACATTTTGAAGTAGAGATAACCAAGGTTAATGTCAAATTCTTTTGCTGCTTAAACAAAGCAAACCAGCACTGCTTCAGCAAACCAGTACTTCAAGTCCTATCATGAAGAAAATTAGCTGTTTGTACCGAGTAAGCTGAACTATGCACAACTACTGAACTCTATTACTGAACTACTATATATGAACATAATTATAGCTCCTTAAAACAACTATTGTACAAATTTGCAAGGAATAATATGAAGTATTTACTGTAAAAGGTAGGAAGTACTAATCACCAAGAAAAGAAATATTAAAGTGCCAGTGTTGTGGTGGGATCTATTACACCCTAGTGCAGTTTTAATATTTAGTTTCCTTTCTAAAAGTTATGATCTGTCCATTTCACTACCTCTAAATACTTTTTGTCTTTCACCAAGTTAGTCAATTTCCCATTAATGATTTATATTCATTTGGAGCCACATCCTTCCCATGCATACTGCTATTTGTCTTTGTGTTTTAATATGTATTTACCATTTGTAAGTAATTGAAAACTTATGGAAACACAACTTATGGTAACAATATGCATGTTCTTCCTTACATGCCCATGAGCACCATTTTATTTTTCCTTCTCTCGTCCCCTCCTATTTCCACTTAAAATCATAGGTTGACAGAATTTCATCCCCCCCCCCTCCACCATCACCATGTGCCCTTGCCAGACAATGTTCATAAATGTGTATTTCAATAATACTCAGGAAGACGTATGGTATTTTTATCTCTTTTCTCCAAACTTCAGCCTATTGATAAAAAAAATCCATTCCTTTACAGTAAAAATTTGAACACTTACATTTAAAATGTTAGTATTTTAAGATTAATTTCAGAGTTCATTCAAAAGAGATTTTTCTTTCAAAGAATACAATTGAATAACAGTATTAAATACATACCGGAAGATACTGATCCAGTAAGCTAATGATACTGTTGCGTACAGACATATCATCCTCCATACTCAGAACTACGACTTTCAATATACGAAGAACTTTTGTGCACACAGTTTCATTTTCAATCCATGGCAACATTTCTTCCACAATTTGGGGATACAATGGCAAAAGTGTAGGAACTTGCACAGACAATAGGGCTTTTATGAAATCAAGGAGTGTACCCACATTTTCCGAATTACTTCCTCTCATTAACAGTATAATATTTTCCATGTATTCTGGGCACCTGCAGATATCAATTGAGAACAGGGAAAAGAAATCACATTTTCAAGATGGTGCAAATTAAATCATGATGGTTCTATTTCTCAAATACCTCTCATAATTACGAAGAAAATCAACATAGGTAGGAAGGAATGCAAGTTCCTCAAAAAATTGTGCAATCTCACTCAGAAGCAAGAGTTCTCCAGACTTACAAGCTTCAACCATGGTTGAGAAAGTTATATCAATTATAGTTTTTGATATATCAGGAGGACCATCTACCGCTAAGGAGATAGGCTCAAGTAAAAATAGCAATTGCAACATCTACAACAAAGAAAAATTCAAGTTAGTTACAAACGTGTAACATTTCCAGTAAATTAAAGGATGTATCATACCTGTATTTTAGTACAGATTCTATCATCTTGTATATTCATAAGAGCCCGAAAAAATCTTCCCCCAATGCAGCTTTTCAGACTATAAATGACAGAAGAATTACTGCGACAAATATTAACAAAAGCCATCAATGACAATCTAATGACATCTACTTCATCAGTCATTATATATTCTATTAATTTTGAAGTTATAATTTGCAAAGAGGGTTCTCTTTCTAACATTTCCATTGGCTTTGTCAATACCTGCAAACATAGCATTTAATGTAATATTGAAATGTACACATAACACAAAATATAAATTTTGTGATTATAGTACCAGCAAGATTCTCAACACACACAGCTTCTGGTCAAGTGTCAAATTTGTAAGCAGCAACTCAGCAATAGGAGCAATAAATTTATCATTGGGCACCAAAGCATTGTGAAAAAACATATCACAGCACAATTTTTCAAATACTTTGACTGCAGCCCACAATACTCTAGAGTTTGGTTCTAAATTTGATATAAGTTGATGAAGAGACACGTATAATTTGTTTGCATCTCTGCTAACATGATCATACAGAATAACATCTTGATGAGAGGTCAAATCCTGAAACAAATTGCAATGTAGAAAACTAGTGTTTCATTGTCCAATATGCTATGGCACACTAAGGAAACAATACGCAAAATACACACACCTCTAGATACTTCAAGAGCATCTCTGATATTGAATCAGATTTATATCTGAAATATTCATCCGTATGGGAAACCAGCACGTTGACACAAGGCAATTCAGCCATTGCCACAATCAGCCTCAACTTTCTCGAGCAATATCAACCACAATTCAAAATAAAAACTGTCGTTTTACACACAGCCTCCCAAAAGGCCCACGCAAACTAACTACAAGAGAACTGCATCCACTGCATCTATAAACATCACTACCCAAAGAGGATATCACTACCAAACTACTAAATATTCGCGTTTTCGCGCGCAATCGCTCGCGCCACAGAGTACTTAATATTATTTGTCTATCGCGCGCGCAGCGCAACTCAGCTGGAACCAGGAAGGGTTATATGTCTGTCTCTCTCTCTCTCTCGCTCATATATAGACACACGCACACACGCAGTAAAACCCCTCTTTCACTTTTCATGGGACCCTAGGAAAATGGTGACAATTGCGGGAAATGTATTGTAAATAAGGGGAAATGAACTATGGGTATAATGTATTTAGATAAATCAACAATGATTATAATATACTTTAATATGTATAATTAGATCAATGATAAAAAGTATTACCAACTGACCTAAATTAGCAGTTTTAAATTTTATATAAACATTACTAAGGGCCGGTTTCACCAACAGCCGAGTAAAGTGAAGAGTAGTTACTCGAGAGTAAGCATTACTCCACGATAGTTACTCTCGAGTAAAATATAAGCGTTTCACCACGCTTCTGGAGGGTTATGTTACTCTAGAGTACATACTCCCCAATTTACTCCGCGTACCTGCTGAACACGCAATTTTTCATACACAGTAGAGAGTGATTCAAGAGGCCGTGAACGAGAGTAACACTGTGAACCATTGCGGACCAACGGGAACCTCTGGTTATTTCCTTACATTTCAGATTTGGAAGTTCTTTGCGTCGTCTTGCTCTTAGTTTTGTGTGGTTATTTGAGATAGCGTAGCTTATTTCTTAGTTTTTGTATCTTTATTTCTTAATATTACTTAGTCTAGGTTTTCCAATGTATATTATTACCAACTAGGACGAAAATGTCTAGTTTTTCAAATGTTGTTAACCTCGCGCTTTTAAAAGAAATATTTGTTTGTTTTATTTTTTAACTTTTATTCATCTTTCAACTATTAGTTATAGTTAAAACGTTGGGAAGGGTTTCTGGAACTCAAGAAAACGTACGCAGATGATCTCCCCCATACGTTCTCTTATTATTATTATTATTATTATTATTATTATTATTATTATTATTATTATTATTATTATTATTATTATTATTATTATTATTATTATTATTACCGTTTATTACTGTTTTTGATTAAATAAATAAGTACTTATTGTTATTTTTCCTTTTCTTGTCATATATTTACTTTATTTCGAATCCACATCGGTGAAAAATAAATTTACAAAGTCCTCCACTGTTCATAATGTACCCGATGAGTTTTACTTCACAAATAAAATACGTACTTGCACGATCTAAATGATTTTTAATAGAATATCCTATTTTGATTTTGATTCTGGACTGATTGCCTGTAAATGGGTACCTACAATTCAGAAATAATAGTTTATGAAATAATTCTACTACTTGAATATATTTTTTATATTTATTTTTTAGTATGCAAATTATTTCGCTTCAAAATAGAAGAGCTGATAATTTGGTCAAACATAACCTCGTCACAAAATCTCGATCGTCATAATTGGGAAACCAATCCATTCTCTCCTACACCGATCTTTGTCTTCGCATTACACGATAATATTCCGAATCATCGCCGGAATCATCTTCAAATACCATCATTCGCAATTGTCGAGCCATAACAACACGTCGCAGGTACACGCACGTTGAAAACTAAGCTTACTCCGCATTTTACTCGACGGATCTTCGCCGTGTAAAGTTACTCTCGAATTTACTCTCGTGTATGCGATTTACACTCGAGTAAAGTGTTGGTGAAACGCTCCCAGAAGATACTCTCGTGTAAACGTGATTTACTCCAGAGTAAACTCTTACTCTTCGTTTGGTGAAACCGGCCCTAAAAGTAATCTTGTGTTGGTCAAGTAATTATCACAACTGTTTTAGACAGGAAGAGGAATGAGTTTTCATTATAGTGTAACACAAAATAATTTTATACACATTCCCACGATTGCATATTCCATTTCACAATAATATTAATTGTAATAATATACAGTCTGAAATCTGACCTAAATTAACATCGGAAATCGAAGACATATTAGTCTCCTGCCAAAAATCCATCCCTCTCACCTTCCTTACGTTCTCCACCCCCACCCTTATTTCAAACCCTGTTGCCTCTTCCTCTGAACCTACTCCCGTTTCTCCCATTCCCACTACCAATTCATCTACACCTGATGCCGCATTTTCCTCACAACCTGTCACTGCCGGAACACACCACAACCTTCGACCACGCACTCCAGGTAAAAATGAAGTAAATGAAGTAAAAAAATGAAATAAAAATGAAATAACAACTACAGTCAGATGCAGCAGAAAAATATTCGTGTAGGTACTTGCAAAAGATAAACATTCCTCACCATAATGTTCAATCCCTTTCAAATAAAACTGAGTTTATCGAGGCAGCTCTACAGAGCGATTTAAATCAAATGGATGTTCTTTGCTTTACAGAACATTGGCTATCTCCTAATGAACTTAGCATTTACCAAATTCCAAACTTTTACCTCGCAAGCTTTTATTGCAGAGAGAGAATCGTATAAAGGTCCTACGTATGGGGTTCTTGTATTTACGTTAGAAATAATATTGATTCTATCTCCTTGGCGGAATTAAATGTGTATTCCGTTGAAAATGTTTTCGAAATTTCTGTTGTACATCTTACTTCGCTAAAAAAAAAATATTGCTTTGCATCTACAACCCTCCAACAAAGAGAGCTGCAGATTATATTTTGTTCTTAGAAAACCTGGAGATAACATTTAACAATCCCCATCTCGATACCTCTCTTCCGCTGGCACTACCAAAATCGGTTACCACAAAACCACATATACCACCATTTAGAACTATTTAATTGCTAATTAATTACGCAAAAATTACTTTTTTTGCTCTTCAAACTTTTGCGTAATGAATGGTGAGCTAGCGGAAGATTCCGCTGGATCAACCACAATTAGTTACCACAAAACCAAATACGCTAACTTATAGAGCGATTTAATTGCTAATTAATTACGCAAATATTATTTTAATTGCTCTTCAAACTTCCGAGTAAATAATTATAAACTAGCACTTCCGGTTTTCGCTGGCACTACCACAAACGGCTACCACAAAACCACATACGCCATATAGTAGAGCGATTTAATTGCTAATTAATTACGCAAAAATTAATTTTTTTGCTCTTCAAATTTTTGCGTAATGAATGGTGAGCTAGCGGAAGATTCCGCTGGATCTACCACAATTAGTTACCACAAAACCAAATATGCCATCTTGTAGAGCGATTTAATCGCTAATTAATTACGCAAAAATTAATTTTTTTGCTCTTCAAACATTCGAGTAATTAATTGTAAATTGCCGGGCACACGTGGCCCGCCGGCCGGCCGGCCGGCCGGCCGAACGGTTGGCGTCGTGACGTCACGATTGAGGGGTAGCCATGAAGGAGCATTCCAGGCCGCAGCCGTCGCGCCTGCACCGCTGACTGGCAAATTTAAATGAAATACACGAACTGGCCGTGAACTGACTTCGATATTGAAAATTATGCCAGTACTTTGTTATGTTCATAAAGGTCTTCCAAGTACTTTGCTAATGTTCGCTGAATGACCGTAAGCGTGTCCTAATCTACGATATGTTGGAAAATACTTGATTCTATGATAGTACGTTCTGTGGTATCGAGTTAGAAATTTATTTGGTTGACATTGTATTGACTCAATTGTGTCGGACTATATTGCAAAACATTACCTATGTGACATTAACCCCTTACAGGCTTATAGCTGCAAGTATTTGTGCACGTGACTTACTGTTCTTTCACAGTGGCAAAGTTACTTGTTTATCGAGGTTTGTATTTTGGACTTTTTTTGTAGCATCTGCTAGTTTTAAATCAGTAATGCGATTGGCGACTCTTTGGATGTGTGTAGATATTTAATTATTATGGAAGGATAAACATTATCTTTGAAACATTTGTTCCATTACTATTTGACTCCTGTCCTCAAATGTTGACTGATTTTTGTAGGTCCTCATCAGTGACCGGATTTTTATGTAATTACATATTTTTTTCTTTCTACTTATTGCTCTCAAAATTTCTATCTTAACGAATTGTCGCCGTCATAACGCAATACCCATTTTTTGTTTCGTGTTTTTTACATATTTGCTACTATATTACATAATTTACATAGTTTGCTGTTTTCTCAAGATATTTTTTTTATTCTAACAATTTTCTTACATATTTTTTATGCAAATAAGTATTTTCAAAAAATTCAGCAATTTTTCCTACATTATTATTTGATGTAATTGCGTACTCTACTCGAGGTTCATACGCTACGTGAAGATGCGGTCGGATTTTTCAGTTTGGCGCGCTTGCTTCAGATTCTTCAAGGCGGGAAGTGCGCGTCAGCCACAGATAATTTTCATCTTACTGTGTGAAAAGTATCATTGACGCCGTGTTCGGCTTCTTTTAATATTAATTTCTAAGAAACTTTGGCGATTGCCGTTGAGTAACACTGCGATGAGAATATTCCATGCTGCAGTGATTGTTTGCTGCTTTGTACGATGCCAGTTTGTATAATGGCTTCTGTTGTGTCTAGTCTGGCTACTAACCAACATTCCTGGATAACAATTTGTGAAGGTTACCGATGAGAAAGTTGTAAAGCGCTAGTGTGCATCACTTGTGCTTTCCTAATGAATTTTAAAACGTTTGGAATGTTTTTAAAATTTGTATAGGAAATATTTTATAAAAATGAGTTCGTATTACGTAAATGTGTTTATTATTAGAGTATTTTAATATTAAATATTATATCCGATTTTACATATTTAGGGACATATTTAGGGAAAGGATTTCTATGTAAATACATATTTACTAAATAAAGTAATATCGATTACTAATTTGCAATATCTTTATGTTTCACAATGTGTAGAGATGAAAAATGCTACTTATTTTTCCATATTTTGGGTTTTGGTATTTGAATTTATTCAAATATTGACATATTAGAATAAAAGTCCATATTTTATCCATATTTCTCAGAAAATCACTCCACATTGAAATTTGACAGTGAAATTTCATTAAATATTATTAGAAATTCATCGATTTATTCATTTTATTTATTTATTTATTTATTTTACGTAAAAAAAACACTTAAACCGCGTATGAAGTGCTATGGGGAAAAGTGAATTGTGTGCACATTTTCAAAATTCTGTGATCCCTACTCTAAGTCATATACTACTTAAATTTTGAAGAAAGAAAAAAAAAACACTCCCATGTAATAAAATCTATTTTCAAGGATAAATAAGCAATAAATTTTGGCTCTTATCATGTTGTGCTTCGGAATAATACTTCCTGCCGCGACAACATGGAAACGATAATTTGAATAATTGTATTTCCCACTGAATTCTAGAAGATGTGCACAGAAAATGAAGTTACATTTATGTCCAGAAGCAAAACAAGGGGCCATCTCAGCATTTGCTCAATGGATCAGGGAAACGGGACGAAAAACCTGATCGAGATGGGAGTCATTGACCCGGAAGATGTAGTACAATAGTTGTTACAGGTTGTTTATACTCATTTATACAGTCCAAATGATAAATAATGCATTATGTATCATTTTTAAAATTAATGTTACTTTTCTTGTGATGCTCAGTATAGTCTCTAATTGTATAGAAACAGTTATGCAGCAGAAACGATTTCACTTGGGATTTAAACTTTTCTATTGAATTTAATCGTTTAATGTCATCTGGCAAAGTGTTGTAAAATAATGTACATGTATTGTATGTGAATTTTTTGTAATGAGGTGCTGATACTGTCACCTGATGAATATGATTTCTACGTCGAGTGTTATAGTAATAGACTTCGGCATTTTCTGAAAATATATTCCTGCCCTTAAGCAAGTCATTTTTGACAAAAACCACTGATTCGTAAATAAAAAGACACAGTAATGGTAAAATTCCTAGATTAATGAAGAGAGGCTTACATGAATCATGTGGGTGGGATTTGGTTATTATTCGTACAATTCGTTTTTGTAATCTAAAAGTCTGGGAGCTTATTTGGAGAATTTCATAGGAAGAAGTTTCGGAAACGAACATTGTGTCTAAAATTTTGGGTGAACTATCTGTTTTTGAATTTTGTGGCTGAAGACTCTTAGTGAGATCGGCAGCAATTCTCGAAAAGTATTGGTTAAAGAGACTAGCCACTGTTGCCGGATCGTTCACATTTATATCGTTATATTTTAAAACAACATTCTCTACGGGTTTTCTAGTTGATTTGGTAGTATTTTTTATTATATTCCACATTGCTTTTGTTTTATTATTTGAGTTCAAAATATCCTGATCGTTTTTCATGATTTTAGCCTGCCTTATGACTTTTCGTTTGTATTTTTTAAAGTAGATAAGGAAATCTTGAGATACGTCATGACGTTTAGAAATGAAAGAAAGAATTAGCTTGTTTTTACAAGATGTCCTAATCCCTTGTGTTATCCAAGAATTGCTTTTCCGTGAAATATTTAATTTTCGTTTTTGAAGAGGAAAGCAAGTGTTAAAATAAAATGAAAGAGTTGAAAAAAAAGAATTATATTTGTCGTTTGTATCAACAGTATTATAAACCGCTTCCCATGACTCCTGCATCAAGTAATCAATGACTAATTTAATTTTACTTTTAGTAAACAATCTAGTCATACTTGTATTATTTATTGTGTCAGTGATGGCATTTCTTATAATGGTAAGAATTTGTGGATCGTAGTCTCTGTATCCTAAATCTTTTGTTTAAACTTCATATCGAGTAGTAGTTTTGTTAATTATAATTTGATCAATTGCCTTCATCGAATGTTGTGTGATCCATGTAGGTACATTAATTGTAATGTCTAAATTGAAGGACTTAATTAAATTGAGAAACTTTTCTTTCTCGCAAGATTCGACAAGAAAATCAATGTTAAAATCTCCGCATAACAATGGATTCAAAAGAGCGATTGCTGACTTTGTTAAGTGTTATCTCCAGGTTTTCTAAGAACAAAATATAATCTGCAGTTCTCTTTGTTGGAGGTCTGTAAATGCAAAGTATTATCACTTTTAGTGAAGTAAGATGTACAACAGAAATTTAGAAAATATTTTCAATGAAATACACATTTAATTCCGCCAAAAATCTCAAGAAAAAGAGCTTATTCATCCTCCATCTCAAGAAAAAGAGCTTAAACATTTTCAGTAATACTTTAAACATAAGAGTTTGTGTGAAAATTATGGGAATTGGCAATGGTAAAGTAAGTTACGGAGCTGTTAATGGTTTAATTTATGTGAAGAATAGATCCACTCTCAGGCCCAGTCTGCAGGATGTGTGTCCCACGAGGGGAGGGGGGAGGGCAAGAGGCGATGAACTATTGAATTTGTTTGTTAGATGACCTTGAGATTTCGACGGTCTCTGTTCCCACCTCGTTTCAATCTCCACACTACCCCTTCTCTTTCCCCTTGAAGCTGCCACCCGACTCTCGCTTGACGTCACAAACTTACAGAATTATAAAGTGTTTTGTAAAAATATTTGTTAGAGTGCATAATACATTACTTTTTTATGGGGGATCTTACTTTTCTCTTTTGAGCAGAGCATGTGCATGTGCTTCTTTACAGATAACCAGTTTGTGTGAAATGAGGCAGTCACTAGTATTTATTAATTTCATTAGATTTTTCTGAATGTACATTGTTATATTTAATGTATTATAATATTGGTATTTTCATGTAGAATTATAACGAAAATGTAATATTACAACTGATATTATTGACATAGACAAAATAAATAAAATTAATAATAAAATATTTTATTGAACTTCTGTGTAGTTTGTGTTCAGAATTACCTCTCACTTCATTTATTATGGTCAATAACAAAAAATACGTCAAACATATTTAATACTTATTTAATATTTGTCTTTCATTTTTATGCATTTTTTTGGTTTTAATATTTTTACTTTACACATCTTAATATTTTACTAGCTGCACAGCAGTGAAGTTTTTAATTCTTCTAGGTCTTTGAAAAAGTTGGTTTATTTCTTAAGGCTTTATTACATTGCCAACGATTCAACAATGCCTAATTGACCTAATCGGGGCTCACACTAGACCTGTATATTGTGGATTACGTACTTCAACTCAAGTTAGTTAAAACTACACTGATTTCTAAACACAAATACTTCGACTACACTGTCATTACATGTATTTAAGAAAGAGGAAGACTATTTGGAAAAGGGGCTGGCAAATAGTTTGTAATTGAATGTTTTAAAGGAGTTTGAATATAGATATTTCTTGTCAACAATGTCATGAGGTACAAACATATGTGATGAGTTGAGACCGAAACAAACATGTAGTATGAAACATCAGAATATGTACATAAATATGTAATAAAAACAGGAAGAATATGTAATAAACAGGGAAGAATATGTAATATCGAATATAATATGTTACATTAAAATACTCGAATTATAAACAC
>BLKR01012437.1:0-19653 GCA_011170035.1 Teleogryllus occipitalis
TTCTCCTTCAGAAATTAAATTTATTATAACAGAACTTAAAGATAATAAATCTCCAAGTTTCGACAGACTTCCTAATATAGTGTTCAAACATTTTCCAAATTCCACTATCAGTTCATTAACAGCAATATACAATGCTTGTCTTAGCATAAATTACTATCCTACAACATGGAAAATAGGAATTATATTACCCATTCCTAAACAACAAAAAGATCATAGGAGACCAGAAAATTTTCGTCCAATTAGTTTATTGTCTACATTTTCAAAAGTTTTTGATAAAATAATGTTAACGAGAGTTATTAAATTTATTAATCAAACTAATTTATTTCCAAATTCTCAATTTGTATTTAGATCTAATTATTCTACAATACAACAATTGTTGAGAATGGCTGATTTTATAGCGACTAGTTTTCAAAAGAAACAATTAACATTTGCGTTATTTTTAGATGTTGAAAAAGCGTTCGATAAAGTATGGCATGATGGTTTACTTTATAAGCTTAGAATATTTGGATTTCCTATTTATTTACAAAAATTTTTTCAAGTTTTTTATTGGATCGTAAATTTCGAGTTCAAGTTAACAATATGTTTTCTACTGAATACAATATCCAGGCTGAAGTACCTCAAGGTTCTCCTCTATCTCCTATTCTTTTTAATATTTACATTTCAGACATCCCTCATTTACTTAATTCAGAAATAGCATTCTTTGCAGATGACACATCTTTATTTACTTCCCATTCAGACATTATAACAGGACGCGATAATTTACAAGATGACTTAAATATTCTTGTTACTTGGTTTAACAATTGGCAAATTAAGATAAATAATCAAAAGTCACAAGCAAAAATATTTTCTTTAAAACGAATCTCTCCTACTTATCCTCTTATTATTAATTATAAAGCAATTCCTTGGATTCCTTCTAATATTTCAATTACATATCTCGGATTACAACTAGATACTAAATTAACATGGAAAACACATATTTTATCTATAATAAATAAAACTAATCTCAAGATTTTAAAATTATATCCACTTCTGAATGAAAATTTGCACCTCTCTGTAGATTCTGCATTAACTATGTTTAAATATCCATCTCGATCAGGTTTTTCGTCCAGTTTCTCTGATCCATGGAGCAAATGCTGAGATGGCCCCTTGTTTTGCTTCTGGACATAAATATAACTTCATTTTCTGTGCACGTCTTCTAGAATTCAGTGGGAAATACAATTATTCAAATTATCGTTTCCATGTTGTCGCGGCAGGAAGTAATAAGAGCCAAAATTTATTGCTTATTTATCTTTGAAAATAGATTTTATTACATGGGAGTTTTTTTGTGGTTTTTTCTCCCTTTCAAAATTCAAAATTTATTGCTTATTTACCCTTGAAAATAGATTTTTACATGGGAGTTTTTTTGTTTTTTTCTCCCTTTCAAAAATTCAAAATTTAAGTAGTATATGACTTAGTGTAGGGATCACAGATATTTGAAAATGTGCACACAATTCACTTTTCCCCATAGCACGTCATACGCAGTTTTTAACTGTTTTTTTTACGTAAAAAATAAATAAAATATATAATTCGCCCTTCGTTAACTTATGCATGCCCCTTTTGGGGTGGTGCAGCAAAAACTCGTATTAAAAAATTAGAGGTTATACAAAATAATTTAAGGAAAGCATTGAAAGCATCCTGGTTCATAAGAAACGATCAAATATTACGTGAACTCGGTATTCTTCCTCTAAAATCCTGGATCCTTCGTCGCTCAGATACATTTTATGCTTCTCTTTCTTCTACTCCTGCTTATACATATTTTCAATTAGGAAAAACAGTTAATCCATTCCCGCGAATTAAATCACGTTATCCTAAATATCTTTTACATCCTTCTTATTTGTTGCTATTTAGTTTATTCTAGAGGTTGCTATTTAATTTCTCCTCATATTCTGTATGATGTTCATGTAATTTTTTCATACCCTTGAAAGACAAATTTTTGTCGAACAAGGATCAATAAATATTATATATAAGGAATGACTCCTTGAACTTGTTGAACCGCGACGCGTGGACAGGAAATGATTCTAATCTGTTCGCGTGATACGTTCCATAGGGTCGACATTTTTATGAAATCGTCTCGGTAGAACGAAAGGAATGTGACTGAAAGAAAAGCCAACACATTGCTACATTCCTTACTGTGTTGTACATTGTTCTACTTCCTTGTGAGTGCCACTCATTTTCAGAAATACTATTAACGTAAGTAGGAAGAGACAATACGCAATTAAGAATTCAAAAATAATCGTTTCTCAGAGCACAGGCAGAATGACACGCGGCTACAATACTACAACAAGCTCCAACACCGTGATAACGAAGAGTTGAGGCAAATCGGAGAGTGATGTTTTTAGTTTAGGAATATACTGTCATATACCAAAATGACGAACCATTTTTATTATGGAAATGTCATTTTATATGACATAAAACATAGGGATGTCAATAGACGATCGCGAGGCGGTCGCTATGTGACAAATAAACAACCGGCGTTAAGGATCATTTTCGTTAGGTTGAAATGACAGAGGCGGAATAAGCATTGTTTTTAGAGACAAAAGAAACAAGATATAAAATTTAGATGCTTCCGAATTTTTAGGAAGAACATTCATTTGCTCGATCAACGAGGTGAGCGGGTCGGCTCTTGGTATATTTTACCAGGTCGAGGAAAGGCTGTAATTGACAGTTGTACAAAATTAACTATCGTTTCTTCCATTAGGATAGAGCGTTCTTGTAGGAAGTAAATACGTGTCTAGGCGTCCACCCGAGACGCAAGTGAGGGAAGTCACGGATTATAATAATATCGCCGAGAGAATTTGGAACCAGATCACGGACTTAAGGCGAGGACTTTCACCAGAAGCAAGATTCTGCTGCGTCGACGGAGAAGGTTCTACGGGGCGCCATCGAACGAAGAAGGGAAGAGCGCGCGAAGACCCACGAATGAATAGCAACGTTTTATAATTATTGTAATATAGAGAAAACTGGTCATGACCAAAGATCAATTCATTTTTGATTATCAATATAATAAATTCTAATTTGTTAAGTTGAAAGAAAGCTGATTATCATTGTTACGTGCAATCCAGCATTTTAATAAGATTTCCAGATTCCTCGCCACTTCGTATGGATGGTAGATTGAATAATTGGTTGCAGAGTAAGTAGTACCTATTATGAACTTCGAGCCCCAATTAACTGAGCTAGCACAACATAATTTTGGAATGAGAGATATTTAAATTACGTAGGAATCATTAGGTTTCAAGTGTAACCTTTTCCTGGCGCCCAAATCACATTTATCCGCAATAATTATGTTTCAAAATGTCGTTCCAAGTGGGGCTTGTTTATAAATTGAAAGACGGGGCTGGTTTCAAATTGGCACCAGTCAACGTCGGGCATGATTCAACACCGGGTGCACATGCGCTGTACGCGGCGTCCGGATCCTATAGTACTTTGTTTTCAGTGTTTGTTGAATTCAGTCAAAACATTCATTTTTGCTCGTTTTCATTAGAAGTTTGATGTGAGTTCCAATTCAGTTCTCGTGTGTTGCGAGTAGTACCCTACTTGAAGAGTGTTATATAGTTTGTGCGTTATTTTTTTCTTAATTATTTCTTTTCCAGGTTATTCAATTATTGACCTGTATTATCTCTCATTGTTAATCGTTTTCGAATGGGGCTAAAAGGCAAAGAATTTATAGTTTATATACTGAATGGTTAGAGTTGTTTTGGTTTAATGAATACAGAGGAAAGCCCGTGTGTCGACTTTGTAATTGCAAGATGTCTGTTCTTCAGAAAAGTAATATTGAGCATGTTTTGACTAATCACAAAAACTTTTCATAGAGGCTATCCTATGAATTCAGAACTAAGACAACACAAAGTGAAAGACCTAAAATCTAAATTAACAATACTACAAAGCGTTTTACAAAGGCAGCTGAGTAATCTAATAACGTGACAATAGTGTCTTACACATTATATTAGGTATTGTAACCTACCGCTGATCTTTGCGGGATTGCTTGTTTAATAAAACACATAAATAAATTTCACAACACATTTTTTAACTAAAATGATGATGGTGATGATGATGATGATGGGCATGAGAATGAATGATTTTAGAAGAATTATTACAAATTTTGATAGACTTATTGCGGCATACTATCCTAATTGAAACTCTTACAAGGAAAAAATTAACAAAACAAAAACAATTTGCCGCTGTAAAAACATGCCGTAATGGTGGCCGTACTTATTCTCTCTGCTTCCTTCTAGTCTTCCTTCTAGTTCTTCCTAGTCTTCCCGCACCTTGGCGGGGAAAAATGTGATAACGGGGACCCTATTACATTCATAAAAGTCTTAAGACCCATTCACAATGCAATCACAAACATAAGCATAACACATAGACATTAACACAAGCGAAGAGTTGGCGTATTCACAATGTCGAACATAAACACAGGCAAAATAAGAGTTTCTATTGGCTATGAGACGCAGCACACGAATCGACACGAATAGTTCGCCTATCGACTTCGATACTCGATTTCGAGTTAACGAACTGTGATTGGCTCATTCCTCATGTCTGACATAAGCATAAGCACAGAAGCTTGCAAGCTCTTAAGTTAACATCTTACGTGTTATGCTTATGCGAACGCATTGTGAATGAGTCCACTTGTAGACGTAGTCCTAACTTTTATGTTAACGCCATGTTTATGCTTATGTTTGCATTGTGAATGGGCCTTTACTGTTGTTGACGTGATGAGTTCGTTCCCGGGCGGCTGGGCGCCGACGGAGCCTGCAGCGCAGCGGGCGGCGGTGGGCGGCGGGCGCGACTCGGACGTCGCTTCGTAGCTTCACCCAGGCCGCACGTGTGATTGATTGATTGATTGATTTTTTCGTGTTTCCGGGCGCGTCAACTACTTCGGTCATTAGTCCTGTTAGTGTAGTGCATGTAATTTTTCTCGGGAAATGGCGGTGATCTTCCCCCGCTGGATGGCGAGATCCGGCGCCGTCCTACCGTCGGCTAGTGGGGTTTCCCCCTAACCAGGACTCTCCCACCAACGGGGCACCGCCCCAGTCGGGACAAGCTCTAAGCTCCCGACCGGTCTCCCGGAGTATGTGGTAGTGTAGTGCATGTTAGTGTAAGTGTGTGTGTGTAAGGGGAGAGGAGAGGACAAGGAAGAGGAAGGACAGATCGCGCGCGGTCCGTGGCCCGTTTGGTAGGGTACTGCTCCGGCATTCGCCTGGTGTTGATCGGAGAAACCCCGGGAAACTACCGATCAGAGCAGCCGGCCGCTAGAATTCTCCTCCATACAGAGACTGAATTCGACCTAGCTGAAAAGCTAGTGTCGAAAATCCTGCCGCCGTCAGGACTCGAACCTAGGACCTCCCGGTTAGAGGCGCTGCAGTGACGTCAGTTGATGCACTGAGCTACCGCTACCGGTCCGGACGTGGGACGACAGCGCGCGACCATAGGACCGACTATGGCGTCGGCGATGTCACGCAGACGTGGCGATGAGCTGTATTCGCTTCCCGAATCAGGCGCGAACGCGGTCAAAGTGCCGTCTCTGAGCTTTTTTTTTAATTTGTTGCGTGTACAACTTGACGCAACGCGTCTCCAAGCCCCTTAAGGGGCGTTGAGCGCTTTGCACCGGGGAGTAATCCTTCATTAATGTGCTTTATTTCTGGAGTAATCCTCCGTTACTGTGTAATTATTACACTGAATAATTACTATATTTGTCAAGTCTCGTTTAAAGTCGTTCTTGTCAAGTCTCGTTCGTGTCAAGTCTCGGATATTAATGTTACGGTGAACTCAAGGGATGGAGCTCTAGGCACACGTTTAGTGCCGGAATTGTACATCATAAATGCGTCTTTGAGACATCAGAGGTCTCACATGTGGGTTCGAAATGGAAGCCACTGCGAGTGCATCTTCGAAGCCCAAAGTCTATTGCAGAAGTTCATGAAGAAGAAGTTTTTATTTTAGTCGCTTGGCAGTAGACACTATCATGCATACCTGTGTCATGTACGTGTGTCAGCATTCAGAAAACGGATATTAATGTTTTCAATTCTAAATTACACAAACGATACAACGTAGTAGATGATAGTCATGTGATATAATAAATGACAACAAATGTTAAAAAATTACTAAAAGGAGGACATTTAAAATACAAAGAAGGACGAGAAGACCATTGACGTCAATGAAGGACTGTCCTCCCAAATGGAGGACGGTTGGCAACCCTAGATGCAAAGATAAAGATGCAATTATCAGTGCAGCTCTATCGCTCCTGTACGGCCGTAAGATAAATCTCCACTTGTGTCTTTCATTTAAGGACTTCAGTTACCTCACCAAACGGTTGCTAAAAGAGTTGCACAGATTCCTAATAATTTGAAATATCAATTACATTACGACTGGCAATCCTGTGAATATGCTACCTGTGTACTCAGATAATGTAATTTGATGCGGTCGCTAATGACCTTGTAGTTGATGCGACCAAAAATAAACGAAAAAAAATCCTGTGAATATATTTCGCTTTAGTGTGATTAAAGCACATACAATTGCAGATGTTGGGCAGTTGTGTTTATTAGAATGTTTTTTAGGACTTAACGGTAAAGGAAGAATTTGCGTAACTGCTGTCATTAATTGAATGCACTAGGGGAGAAGACTTATTTAACACTTTCCTTAAAATCTGTAAAGACAGTAATGTATCCTTTCAAAACTTGTTATAACTACAGAAGGTGATTCAATGATTTGCAGGAGTAATGAATTTCTTGCCATTTGCGCTTAGGGTATATCATTTCCAAAATTTAATTTACATCAATGTATTATCCACTAGGAAGCTTTAAGTAAAAGTTTTGAAATTCGACCATTAGCGAAAGTTGTAATCCGGGTGGTTAACTACGTTTGCTCCTCTTCTACCCACCCTCGATTATTTATATTTTTTGGGATGTGTCAGATTCGGAGCAGAGTGATTTAATTCTCCATACTGACGTAAGAAGGCTTTGTAGAGAAAAAACGTAAACGATTCTGCTATCTTTTGAACAAGATCAGACATTTTCTGATATCAAATGCAGGTCAATAACATCAGGAACTTGTTATATCTTGCTTACTATATTTAGCTTTCTTCTAATATCACCTCAAAATTAAATGAATTAAATAATAAATTATAAGGGAGATATGACAACATTTCAGGTATGGACAGCGTAAATTCTTTTCAGAAGAAACCGGAACTATGGATTGAACAATTAAAAAAATTTCCTTTCACGTTCTCCAAATATGAAGTATATCGTGGAAAATGTAAATGGCGATCAATGTGATCTTTCACTTTTGATCGGTATCGTAAGACTGTGTCAACATAATTTGGTTACAGATCTAGCCAGTTTTCAAAACTTCTGCCAGTGGCAATGTTCATCAGTAGCCCATTTGCTTCTGTTAACGTTAGTGAACTTAAAAATTGTATGTGCGAAATTTTTTAAATGTACAAAGTTGAAGAATTAGGAATTTTAACTTTTCAATGACATATCTTTGAAATCCTATTATACAAATTCAATTAATTTCTGGGCACTGGTGGACAGAAATAAATGTCCAAGAGTTCGTAGTGTTGCTTTTAAAGTATATTCATTTTTAGGTTCTACATATCTGTGCGAAGTCGCAGTTTCATCAAGGAGTATAATAAGAAATAAATACCGATTCTGGCTGAAAAACCCACATCTAGATGACGCATTGTGGGTTTGCAATGTTAACGGTTTGCAATTTGCGAAAATACAAAGGGTTCACCGAAAGTGTGACAAGCATGAGTTTTTTACCGTCCTTTGATGCGTAGAAGGAGATAATTAAAGAAAATAATTTAAAGCTGTTTTTGATAAAATAAACGTTAAAAATTGCCTCTATTTCACTTAAAATGACCCGAAAACTACTCATATTTTAATAAAAAAATTTCATGACATTATTTCAAGATTCACTTTTCAAACAGATTTTATTAAAGAAAAAGAAGTCGATCTACAATATTGTAGTTGTAGGAAGACACTGAAGAAAAGCTTATCTTTTGGATCATTTGAAAAATTCGGTATTTAAAGGAAAACGATACCTATTCTTTTCTTTTAAGTCTTTAAACTTCACGAGTAATTTACTCCACACAAAAACAAAGTTTAATAAAAACTAGAAGCCATTTTTAAGAAAATTTTTAAATGTAATTGAGGTTTAATTTAAAGTAGGCAAAAAATAAAAATATCCGTTTCAAACTCGCAGGGTGTCGAGTGTTTTTATATCGATCGAGGAATATCAATTGTGGAAAAAATCAGCTGAAAGGTTTAGGCACTCGCCTTGATCACATACATAAGGACATACACCCGTTTTACCGTCAATCATTTTTTCCGTATCAAGGACGCACAAAACATGCATTCTGACCACACAATGTGTTAGAGGAAGTGATTTGTTCTGTGTGGAAAAACCTTTTATCCACTTTTTCATTTCCAGGGTCGGGCAATAAGTAGTTTTTCTGTAGTAAATTTGTCGGTTTTAGGAGCATGATTACAATACTTTCTCTTGTAATGTAAATGCAAGAAAGTAAAAGGGAACAACAGACGTTCTATTTTTTTTAAGTTTGTCGCATTACATAATTATATAATTTTTATCTATCGTCAATCTTATAAATCATGTTCTAAGGACTCACGTTTTTTTCAGACAGGCAGTCTAGTAACTCATTTTCCATTATAGGTTCTTGATACCCCTGATTTTTTTTCTAGAACCATTTGAGACTGTCATGTATTAAATGGCATACGAAACCGGCCTGTCAAATAATGTGTCCTTCCCGCCTGGTTAATTACGCAGTCGAAGCCATGGCATTTTACCTCAAAAGATTACTGATGGCCTCCTTTTCGCATTGCTCAGTCATCAGCAGGTGCAGGGCATATGGTAAATCATGGATGCAGTATTTGTTTGCCATGCTACGAAATCCGAACAGACGTTTTGAAAAACTTAATCACAAATGAATCTGTAGCCTCTCTAAAACGATTTCACTCTATCCTAGAATACTTTATAGTGATAATACTATACCTACTATATACTATACCTATATACATTTATAAAAGCCAAATATCAGTTAGATGAGCTGTTGTAACTCTTTAACTCTCATCAGGAACACTCTATATTACAAAATTTCCTTGCAATGCAAGGAGTGGAATGGTAATTTTGTCCACCACGTTCACTTCTGTACATACATTATTAGCGCAGGTGGAGCACATCTTAAACTCACGGTCCCTTAATCTCTACGAGCTCACATCAAATGGAAATTGAGGATTCACCGCCACACTTTAGGTCGGTATCATCACTCAGACATTTTCCAACTCCACAGGCAACGTTCTAACAGTCCAGGTCAAAACCTCTTCACGTATGATACAGAAATTTTGCATTCTCCTGAAGAAACTTTAATACTAATTTCAAGTTTCTCTCAGATGCGTCAATGCTACGGGAGTCGAAAAAAACAAATTACAATATACTGATTTTAATTCTTGCTCAATGCTTTGTCAATCTGTTGCTCTGTTTGGTCACCATTTCCTTTCTATGACTCTTCCTTCCTGGAATTAAAATGATCACCCTACTCATTTTAATGTAATTAGGCTTATTGTACTCGTCTGGAGGGTTTCTTAAAAACATGTCATGGTGTTTCCCTTGGTGGATTCAAAAGTGTGACTGTAAATCTATTGAATCTTGGCTATAAATCTATTTATTATCCGTTTCCACACACACACGCACACACCAATTATAAATACACGTAAGTTACTTTTGTGTTTGCTATATTACGGTCACAGTATTCCTCTTCTATTAATTGGACACTTAGATCGAATTCGATATCCGCTTGATATCCACTGTCTGGCATTTCAAGCATCTTTACAGCACGTAGCCATCAAGAAGATTAACGACCCATTTGGAATTGGATTGCGCAATACTATTTTCACTAGATTTGACAGAAAATGTGCTTTCTCTCTTGATATAGACGTAAGTTTTTAGTTTTGAATTTTCTCTCGCTACGAATTTCTCAAGACGTATGATTTTATAATTGTAATTTTATAAACTTGGGCTCTCCGCAAATGTTGTATCATGTAAAATAAAATGTATTGGTTAAGGTACGTTAGTTTCCCTCTCACTGCTTTTTTTTTTAATTTCGACCTCTTAAAGTGTTTTGAGTTCATAAGTTTGTATGTATTTTGCGTTATTCGGTCGGTAGTCCAACTTCGCCGGCCAGCTACCGTTGTCCCCCACGCCTGGACCTAGTTAAATTCCCATGTCTGAGGTAAGAGTGACATGAGGCGAACATAACGTATTCTCTTCACTGTAACTAGCAAGATCCGCCTGCTTGTGCTTTTCTTCGTCACACAGCTACAGAAACTGGGACGATTTTAAAGGCAAGCTACAACCATCCCGGAAACTCGAGTTCATAATTATTCTGGTGTTATGAACTGTATCCCTATTGTATCCTTAGATGTTGTTTATGTGCTTAAAAGTTGTATATTCATTGCTATGTTGAGAAGAATGTTGAGATGCCCCGGCATCTCTAGCAGTTTATCTCGCGATGCGCTCAATCCCACAAAGGCCGCTTGAAGACAATGAGATTGGTTGGTTTATTGGTTAGTGATTCCGGGCGCGTCAACAGCTTTGTCCCGTTGGTCCCGTAAGCGTAGTGCATGTGTTTTCCCTTGGGATATGGCGATCTTTTCCCGCTGCATGGCGAGGTCCGGCGCCGACCTACCGTCGACTAGCGGGGAGTCCCCCTAACCAGAACTCTCCCATCAGCGGGGCACCGCCCTAGCCGGAATAATCTCTAACCCCCGACCGGTCTCCCGGAATATGTGGTAGTGTAGAGCATGTTAGTGTAAGAGTGTGTTTGTAAATGGAGAGGATATGACAAGGAAGAGGAAGGAAAGATCGCGCGTGGTCCGTGGCCCATTTAGTAGGGTACTGCTCCGGCATTCGCCTGGTGTTCATCGGAGAAACCACGGAAAACTACCGATCAGAGTAGCCGGCCGCTAGAATTCTCATCCAGACAGTGACTGAATTCGACCTAGCTGAAAAGCTAGTGTCGAAAATCCTGCCGCCGCCAGAACTCGGACCTAGGACCTCCCGGTGAGAGGTACTGCAGTGACATCAGCTGATGCACAGAGCTACCGCTCCGGGTGACAATGAGATAGTAGATCGAAACAGCTCCGCTGCCGATCGAATTGACACCGATCTCACGGATTGGATTCAGGATCAAACCCCACTTGGGGCGGGAAGAATGTTACTACATTCTGTATTCCATTTTTTCAATTTTTGGTCCCAACTTCTAATGCACTATTATAAGCCCTCCTTGGAAGAAATCCGGTCCAAGCTCGTGCATTTTTAATTGAAGCGCGTTCAAGATTTTTATTATATTAGATATTTTGATTTTTCCCAAACTCTTGATGTTGAAGCAGAGAACTAACAAAATTGAAACATTAAAATTAACTGACATGGTATTTCAAAATGCCGTTTTGGCACAGCACTGACCACGCAAGGCGGCGAGACAATGTGTCACTAAATTTTTAAAAGACGCTGGCGACTCCCAAAGGCTTTGTTAAAATGCAATCCAGATTTTTATTAGATATTTACATTGCCTTTGGCCAGTAATGCCCTTGGGAGCAGATAATAATAAATATTGATTGTAGATTTATTAGATGTGTGCCTTTATAAGACAACCTCACGCATCATGATCGAATATTAGGAGTGTTGATAGAAGAAGATAGTAGTTTGAAATGTTATGGAGAGAGAAGAATGTTTTGAAGGATACGGAGAGTCAAAGAATTGTCTTGGTAATTTACGTTTGAGTCGATTTCGATGTGGATTGTCTTAGCCTAGTTGAAAATGAATTGCAGATGAAATGTTATTAATTTTCCAACAGACGTTTGTCAATATTTGCAGAAAAAAATTGAATATGAAGCACCCCTAATCCTGGTTAGTCGTTGAAGGAAATCGCGAAGATATTTCCCCTAGTGTCAAGTATTTGTCATTCGTCATAGAAATCAATACTATTGAAACTCCGAGACTGTGACGATGCTTATTTTTTTAATACTGGTAACGCACGGCAAGCTGAGATCTGTCTGAAACCACGAGATCGGCTGTTTTTATCTCCACGCGGAAACTTGAAAATCGTGCTAACTAGATGAACGACTAGAAGGTGCCATTTGACATTGTTCTTGATGTATTTAGTGTTTGTAGCAAGGTTCTAAGGCTTGTGTCTGCTAAACACGAAATTGTTATACTCCAGGGAGCCAAATTGTCATCGCTACAATGCTTTTGAATGCTTTTGACAATGCTTTCCAATTGAGACTACATTGCTTCATCACGCGGCTGTATACAATTCATCTCATTGCCCCCCCCCCAAAAAAAACTGCTAAAAAACTATTATGTAACCTTAACAAAACTCTTTTCAATAAATCTAGCATAAATGTACACAGACATTTGCTCAAGGTTTCATGAAAATAATTTATAAATTATATATTAAATTTCTTTATTTATATTTACAAAATTAGTATTAATACATTAAATAAAAACTTCTAATTACACATATCAAATACAGAAATCACAAAAGTTCCACAGGATTCAAAGTGGAGTTGAGAAATAAAGAACTAGCACATAGAAAAAAGGCGTAAGGAGTAAAATTCATGACGAGATGGAGCAATATTCTGCAAGAGCATACGCAATACAAGGGAAACTGTACAATCACTAACAGAGCTGCCAATACAGACACAGTAACAATAGGTGTTTCTGAAATATTTGGTGGAATGCATATACGCATTCCAACAAAATACTGCAGTCATTGATATGAACACTTGTTGCATCATTGATTGGATATTTTGGTTCTCGTCAGGGCAACTACAAAAATACCACGTATATAATTGAATACAATACGTAATATATATATATATATATATATATATATATATATATATATATATATATATATATATATATTGTATGACAAATATTGTAATACTATTACTTTATATAATTATTAAAACGAATATGTATTTTTAGTAATCCAATCACTCATTATTTCGCATTCTAGGAATTAAATATCCTAAGAATTCGATGCCATAAATTTGTATATTGCTTTTTCATGTGAAGTTTTATAAGAAAGGGATGTGGGTTATCGCTGTGTTCATATTTTATGATAAGATGGCGTTAAAAGATATCACGAAAGTCAGAAAGAACTATGCTAGCAAACGCGCTAAAAGGGGAAAGAGCAAGAGAGCAGGCAACAGAATCATTGTAGGGGCGGAGTTCTTTGAAGGAGCCAAGCACTCGTCGAAGAAGACAGTCATTGACATATACACATGTTGCACCACCGAACGGATACTGTGGTTCTCATCAGGGTAACTCTGAAAAAATACCAAGCAATACCATACAATGTAAGAAATATTGTTGAGGTAGGTATGCTATTCAAAAATGTATTCATTATATTTTGACAATTGAGCAAACATCATTTCATTTTCACTGAAGTTCACGTGATAAATGAAAACAATATATTTTTCGTAGGAAGTTTCACAAAATAATGATTACGATAGCGCCCCAGAGCTGAATCTCACCTGCGTCATAAAGAATATGTTACTCTCTTCCAGAGCGCGCGCCAGGCGCATGGCTTGCTGATAATGAACGTTGTCATCCGCGTTCCCGTGCAGCAAGTAAAACTCGTGCTTCTGGAAGCTGGCAATCTTGTTCGAAATGTTTGCGGCTTTATAACCCGCTTCGTTGTTACGTGGCAAGTCCATGTACCGCTCTGTGTAAATAGTATCTGTAAAGAAGATAAATGTCAGATAAGACTTAAAATGATTGATGGATTTCAGTAGAAACAAATAAGAATAACAATATTAGTCATCAAAGTTTGCTTTTTATTGGAAATTAGCACTTCCCAGAGTAGCGCAGGGAACGGATAATTTTGAACGTTCGAGTTGACAGCACAGTAGTGCCGACAGTGCGGAAGCGACGTTGTTACTGAGAACGGGTTGCCACTTAGAAATCATGCAGCATTGGAGGAACGCGCTCTCGCTCTGAAACGGTCTTACAGGCAGGGGAAGAGTATGACTGCTCAAGAAAGGTTGTTTCGACAACGTTGCAACGTTATTCGGTTGTTCACATCGACGGGTAGCTAACATTAGGTATTCGGTGCAGTCTATATTGTTGCCATTGGAATCTTCTATCAAAATCTAACTACGATTGTAAATGGTTTGATTAATGCGAGCCAACCGCCCGCGACCGCCCGCGACCGCCCGCGACCGCCCGCGACCGCCCGCGACCGCCCGCGACCGCCCGCGACCGCCCGCGACCGCCCGCGACCGCCCGCGACTGACTGTTCACCAGCCGCCGAGCAGTAGGTGTCAGGGCGCTTTGTGTGACCGATTGCCTCTGGACGAGTGCTGATGACCGATCGGTCGCGACGAGCGTTCTTGCCCGCTCCCCTTCGCGTGCTGCCACAAACACATCCCGTACCATGCCCACTCATTAGGGAGAGCAATGAAGATACGAATGGAAAAAACCTGCTTGCTGGCAAACACTAAGCGGATGTGTACAGCAAACATGAAGTTGGAAAGAGTAGTTTAGCGATTTCGAAAGGCTTCAGGATTTACAAAGCCACTTGAAAATACAAATGACCTATCGCATCGAAGGGTGATACGCGTCCGACGGCAACTGACAGCGACTGACGACAACTGCCGGCTTCCGACGGCGACCGACTCTGAGCTACACAGTCGCGGCGGGCATGGCAAAGGCTGTCTCGGTTGTGCCTTCAACCTGGTAGGACACCGACCGACGCACGGTCGGTTGTTTGTCACAAAACACAGAGGTCTACTTTATATGCAGCATACAGATTTCTCGCAATGAAATCGGGGCTTAAGCTTGGACAATGCAACGATCAACTGATCCCTGTGATTTGGAATAGTATAATTTTGTGTGACCCAAATGTGCTCGAACAACATCAACTGCCACACCAACAAATAGACAACGGATGGCACTTTCCTTCCCAGTCCTTGTCCTATCCACTTACACGCGCTACACTATCACATATGCCGGGAGCCCCGATCAGGAGCTCAGAGTTTGTCCTGGCTGGGGCGGTACGCCGCTGATGGGTGATACCTGACTGAGGATAACCCGCTTGCCCGCGGTGGGTTGGCGCCGGATCTCGCCATCCAGAAGGGCAAAATCACCGCCATCTCCCGAGCGAAAATGTGCACTACACTTATTCGTGCTCGTCAACGAGCCCGAAATCACTAGTAATCTATCAATCAATGAAAACCTCTGCCCCCGTCGATCCAGCCCCTTCCGCTCCATCTGTTCCTCCCGCTCATCACGCTTCGTCTCTCTCTCCCTCAAGCCCTATGAGGCTATCTTGGTCGTCCTGCCACACCACTCGCCCAGCCTACCCACCCCCTTTCTGCTCTAACGTTTTCACTGTTCCTCCCGCTGATCACGCTTCGTCCCTCTCTCCCTCAAGCCCTATCAGGCTATCTTGGTCGTCCTGCCACACCACTCGCCCAGCCTACCCACCCCCTTCTGCTCTAACGTTTTCACTGTTCCTCCCGCTGATCACGCTTCGTCCCTCTCTCCCTCAAGCCCTATCAGGCTAAGCGGTCGTCCTGCCACACCGCTCGCCCAGCCTACCCGCCCCCTTCTGCTCTAACGTTTTCACTGTTCCTCCCGCTCATCACGCTTCGTCCCTCTCTCCCTCAAGCCCTATCGGGCTACGTTGGTCGTCCTGCCACACCGCTCGCCCAGCCTACCCACCCCCTTCTGCTCTAACATTTTCACTGTTCCTCCCGCTCATCACGCTTCGTCCCTCTCTCCCTCAAGCCCTATCGGGCTACCTTGGTCGTCCTGCCACACCGCTCGCCCAGCCTACCCACCCCCTTCTGCTCTAACGTTTTCACTGTTCCTCCCGCTCATCACGCTTCGTCCCTCTCTCCCTCAAGCCTATCAGGCTACCTTGGTCGTCCTGCCACACCACTCGCCCAACCTACCCACCCCCTTCTGCTCTAACGTTTTCATTGTTCCTCCGCTCATCTGATCCCTCTCTCCCTCAAGCCCTATCGGGCTACGTTGGTCGTCCTGCCACACCGCTCGCCCAGCCTACCCACCCCCTTCTGCTCTAACGTTTTCACTGTTCCTCCCGCTCATCACGCTTCGTCCCTCTCTCCCTCAAGCCCTATCGGGCTACCTTGGTCGTCCTGCCACACCACTCGCCCAGCCTACCCACCCCCTTCTGCTCTAACGTTTTCACTGTTCCTCCCGCTCATCACGCTTCGTCCCTCTCTCCCTCAAGCCCTATCAGGCTAGCTTGGTCGTCCTGCCACACCACTCGCCCAGCCTACCCACCCCCTTCTGCTCTAACGTTTTCACTGTTCCTCCCGCTCATCACAGACTTCCCGCTTCTTCCGTCACTCCGCCACGCCCATTCCATTCTCCTGCTGTTTCGCTCCCCTCGCTGCGCCGCCCCTCTCTCCCCTTCCATTTCTTCCGCTCCTCCCGCTCTTTTCGCTTATTTTGCTTCGCCCGTTCCTTGCTGTTCTTCCATCTCGTCTGCTCCATCCGTCCCTCGCGTCCTGCCAGCTCTGCCCGCTGCGTCCGGTCCCGCTCGGCCCCGCCCCGCGTCACACGGCATCTCCCAGCATCAATGACGCCCAGATGGATTGGGAATTGCATGTAACTGAAGATTTAAAAAACATTTTGGGGTAACAGTTTTGAATCACAACCCAGCTACTTTTTCATTCTTGGCTCCTCAAAAATATTAGTGCCAAATTTGCGAGCAACCACCCCGGAGTTCTAAAGCTTTTTGTCATATAGAAACATCAACACTCGCTTTTTTGTAACAAATACGATGCTGAACATTGCGGGGGTTTGGGGAGAGATCAACAAAAATGTCATATCTTTGAAAGCGTTGTGGATATCTTGAAAAAATAACACGTAAGTTCAAGTCTAAAATCGATCAAATTTTATCTTGATAAATAAAGTACTTTTTTAGTTAAATTGGCTCGATCAGACGGAGGGACAGACAGAGATTTGACGCGAGATTCCTTTTAGTTATCAAATAAGCAAGTTGAAAAAGTTTTTAAAAGATGAAAATTCGAAAATCGCGGACGAACACAGTTTTTGCCTTGGCGATTTATTCCCTGCCGTACCTACCGTAGAGGTCCCAGGACGTGACGGGCGCCACGGAAGCGCCGCACTTGAAGGTGCCGTCGGTGTCCAGCGCCATGGCCATGGCGGTGGCGTAGCCCCCGTAGCTCCACCCCCAAATGCCCACGCGCGTCTCGTCAATGTACGGGAAGCGCTTCACCAGCGCCTGGGTCACGTTGATCTGGTCGAGCACTTCCACGGTGCCCAGTTTCTTGTAGAGAGCGTACAGCGTGTTGGAGCCTTGGAAGCCCGAGCCGCGGCCGTCGATGGACGCGTAGATGTAGCTCTTGTTGGTTGTCAAGTAACTGCCCCAGTTCACTGAGAAGGATTCAGATACTTGCTGTGATCCGGGACCGCCATACCTGTCACAATTCACAAAGGGCAAATGATTCAAAGTTTACAGTTGTTCTACAAAACAATGTTTTCTCCATAAACACCTTTATATATTAAGTTTGTTATTAAATTGAAGTTATCAATCTCCCATACCCATTCAGATTTTGACTGAGTCAAAACTGAGAGTACGATTTTTGATCTGTTTTCTCTTTGTAGCGAGGTCTTTTGCCGTGTGTATCTGAAGTTTTTCCATCATGGGACATGTAAATGTACTTTCTCTCTCGACTCTCAGGAATAGGGCTGTGTGACGTCATGTTAAATTAGTGAGTTATATTTCTTACGAAAGCGAATTCCTGCCACAGAATAATAATGACGTATCTAAAGGAGAAAAAATCTCAATGTTCACTGACAGCGACCGTCAGAGTGGTGCTAAACAGGAGGAGTTGTCATACCAAAGCGATGTTTCCGAGGAAACATCGGAATGGCATCTTAAGCACTGTAACTCCGCGTCGCTGTTTGATTATTTCTTTGCCATTATAAGGTGCTTAATCCTCTAGCCGTCAACCTCCCAGATAACAGTGATGAAACTTACCGATTACCGAGAATTACACCCTTACAACTCCATTATAGATTTTCAAGTTAGTCACAATATATTCCTGAACTTTGGTTGCTAACCAATATTTAATTCTAACCAGTAATTAAATTGACTTTCTATACTAGACTCAAGAAGACGGTGAAATGTACCACTGGGATACATTCACTAACAAATTTTCATTCTCAACTTCAAATATTTTATCAAATTTACTAATTATTTTTAATGTAAAATATATTGAAAATATACCTTTTTCAGAATTTAAAAAAATATATTAGCTTGTCACCTAAAATGTTCAACGTACCTTCACATGATCGTACGCGAACAAAACGTTCTCCTGTTTATGTGTTTCACAAAACAGTGTTTCACAATTCTCTAACTTGGTATTTCCAAAATAAAAGTTCTTCGATAATTTCAAAACCATGCTGATTTCCAAATGTCATAAATGCAAAAATTGCATAATCGTGGAAAACAGATGTCCCATCTCGCATATTCGAAAGCAATTTTGAATTTATTGTAAATGTAGAGCTCTCAACAAACTATAATCTACTCCCTTCAAACAACAGGGAATTTTAAAGGACTGTACTTGGGTTTTTATAACTTGGCACTTGACGTAAATCAGCTGTTGACGGTTTGTCCAATCGGGAGTTTAAACGTCACCACAGTGACGTCACCGTGATGACGTTTGGGCTCTCGATTTAATAGCTCCGTAACAGCTTATTTACGTCAAGTGTCACATTATTAAAACCCAAGTATAAAGAAATGCGCTTTTTTCTAGAAACCTATTTATACTGGAGACTGGACACCTTGATGATGTTGACTTGTCCGCTTAGCTTTTTGTAACATAGTAGTTTGTTCCTGCCTAGCAACAGGAGAAGGGAAACGTAAAAATAAATAATCAGAAATCATTGAGAGGTCCAAGTAAGGAGACGTGCTTAGCAAGATCCACGGAGCAATAGTAGATGAGCTGTACATAGTTTCTAAATTTCCATAAGTACTGGATGTACAGGAGCAAAAATAATAAAAGTGTGTTGTTCCGAAAGAGATTTAATTTCTGGAGAAGAGTTGGCTGGTGGTCAGCTGGCCCATGTCTGACCTTGGCATTGCTGACGATTGCGACGGTACATTCTGCACAACAAAATTAAGTGTGAAGTGAATGTCTTATACTTATCTCTCATTGTTTATTTGATAAGTGTGTCTCATCTGATAACAAATTTATATTCATAAACATGTGGACTCATATCCGGTGTCTGATTCAATATCTCGTCTAATTCGTAATACTTGAATCAGATCCCCCACAGAACAGCTCGTTTCCGACATGTTTCCGTATGGTACATTAAGATACGCCTTATTTTCTAACTTGGATTTCACTGATTCCTGCTGGCCGAATTATAGGAAATTGTGAAGTCAAGTCACAATGACACTCCAAGTGGTCGCTTATCGTATTATAATCATAATGAAAATACCTTTGCCTTAAAATGTATTCGAACCGTTATCTCCACAGTGGTTGTGCTTTTTAACCCATTCCTCGCTGTATTTAATTCGAAGATGATATT
>BLKR01012438.1:0-19648 GCA_011170035.1 Teleogryllus occipitalis
ATGCACCTTAAAACCTTAAAAAAAATCGATTTTTTAAATATTTTGTTCCTAAGCATCAATTATTTAGGAATATTTTAGTGATTTTTTTTTCGATATCTGCAATAGTTTTCGAGTTATGTATTTCGAGTTAAGGTATGTCGCTGAAGCATGCATCTATTAGAGTAGAAAGGGAAGCAAATCTCATGACTCTAACTTCGTTTCTTGTTTTCCAGAATTACCGTTTTTAAGATCCGTTTCCCTTATAACTCAAAAATTAATAATTATAAAGCTATGAAACTTTTACGATGCATTTCACTAAGTATTATTTACAAAACCATGCTAAATCACACACCTTAGATTAATAGTTTTTGTGATCACCTTAAATTACACCTTAGATCAATAGTTTTTGTGATAAAAAATATAAACAGAAAAAACTATTAATAATCAATATATTAATTTTGGATTCAAATTAAAATATTACTTATCCAGAGATCTAAATGAATTGGCATGGTTTTGTACCTGTGAGTATTGCCAACAAATAAAAAGAAGAAATTTGTTAAAATCTTCAAAATTATTTGAGTTACCAGGGAAACACTAAGTTAGTGCATGAATAATGGATAAATTTTGATTTTTCAAAGAAAGTCCAATTTTTTTAAGTTAAAAGCAAATTTTTCCTTACAAAAGAAAGATATTTCTGTGTGTCAGTTCATTTTTACTACTGTGGAGTATGATTTTAACGGAGAAAAAAGTATAAAAATAATAAAAATTTAACTGCTGAAAGCTGTATCTGGTTTTGGAGAAAATCATCTGAATGGTTTAGACGCAAAGCTTTGACAATACACGGACAGACGGAGAGGCGGACAGACAGACATTTTGCCGTCAATCTATTTTTAGGTGTCAAGGATCCACAGAACATAGATTCTAGCTACATGTGTTAGGAGAAGTAATTTACTATGTATAGGAACAAGATTTATACACCTTTTGGTTGCTATGGCCAAAAACAAGCTTTTCTGCCGAAAATTCGTCGTTTTCCGTTGCACATTTACATAATTTTCTCTTCTTTCGAAGTAGGGTCGAGAAAGTAAAATAAATTGTGTAATTATTTAATCACAATAGTGCATAAAATGACGTTAATGTCATGTTATTCAGTACAATTAGAAATACCCAGACCAAAAGTTTCAAGAAAAAATATTGGGGGCCATCAAAAAGATCCGTTTTGGGGAAAATCTTATTTTTAATACTACCCATATTTCACTCAAAATTGCGCGAAAATTTCTAATATTTTCAAAGCAATGTGCGTGACATTAATTAAAGAAGTGATTGTGGAAAAACAAATTCAATGTGAAGAAAAAATCCTCCGCAGTCAAGAAACGTTGGTGACCCCTGTTTTACGTGATCGCATCACAGCGCAGGTTAGCCTTATCACCGCGCCAGGTGACCTTTCTCGGGAGGCAGAGTGCTCAGCCGCAGCAGTGGTCGCGAGCATGAGCTGCTGGGCTGTCGCAATTGCCGGCACCGTCTTCGTCGCCGGTAAGTGCGGAATACAGAGCTGTTTCGCTACGGACAGGTAGTGATGTATAAGCATTTGAGGACACCATGAAGATGCGTAGATCGTCAGTTAGATGAGCACCGCAATGTCTTCGTAAACAAACTATAACGCTCGTTCATAAGTTTACATTTGTAATATTGTAATATAAATTTTGAAAGTTGTGTGTGTGCGAGTTCAAAAATGTTTCAGCATGTTTCTTTAATTTGAAACTAGACATCTTTTTTAAAGAAATCTATTGTTCAGAGACAGATGTTGAAGTAAGACCATGTGTAATTTATTTTTAAAAAATACGAGTAGTTTCTGTGAGTTGGGTTTTGGCAGAATATTAGAGAGGTTAGTTTGGGTATATTTGGTATGTTTTGGAAGAAGTGGGTTAAAAAAAATAATGTGGTTGATTATCGTTTCTATCTGGACTTCTTTATGGAGTTGTGTATTGGAGACGTACCATGGGGTATTTGTGATGGTGCAGAGGAACTGATTTTGGATTACTTGGAGATTTTTGGTGTTTGATTTGGCTGCACTGGTCCAAACTGGTGCCTGTGGTATCAATGCGAAATGAGAATCAACTCTATTAATGGTTCCCGGTCTTGAGAATACTGCTTTTTCCACAGTTAGCGTGATTGTAACAGCAGCTGGATGGAGTCGTCCAGAAGAATGTTTGTTACCGGCAAGAACCGGGCCCTGCAAGGCACTTATCAGGCGATATGCGTATTATATATCTGCTGGTGCATGTAAAGTGTTTATATATGGGGGATGCGATCCAAATTTGAACAAGTACGTATAAAACATACTTCTAAATTCAACACAATTTCTACGTTTTGGTGCCATAATTTAATTTACTTTACTTAATATCATATTTTAAAATTCGATTTTAAAGTTCGTTTTTTCTAAGTGATGGTTGCCTTCATGTGAATCAGTCAGGGTATTTGATTTTCTACATAATATATCTTGAAAATAGTTCTTCGTGGGCACTATTCAAGCTCAACGTCTTTTCAAGATATTTTCTCTTTGGTTAACCACTAGATACTAAAGTATCACTCATAACTCCTGTGATGAATAGTAATTTTTATATAAACAGACTGAAGAAACAGGCGATTTTCATGAAACAATTGTTTAATATGAGAGAGCTCGCTTATTGGAGAGCGTCTATTGAATAAACCAGTTCGGGAATTCTTTCGGAAAACATTTATATGAGTAAAGTAATTTTTCTGTTGTGTTGTCACTAGGGAAGGGATTTCCATGTAATTTCATGTTTTTACAGGAACTAGATACCTGCATTCAATAATATTTTTTGGAGTTTACAAGATATTCTGAATGGATTGGAACTATTTTTATTTTACATATTTTTATATATTTTGGTATAATTATATATTTTTACAGGAATTAGATACCTGCATTCAATAATATATTTTAGAGTTTACAAGACATTCTGAATGGATTGAAACCATTTTTATTTTACATATTTTTATATATTTTGGTATAATTACATATTTTTACATATTTAACCTACTAGTACATATTTCGTTATATTTTAATAGATTTATACGTTGAAACGGAACATTTCAGATGCGCGTTTGCATTATATGTTACGGAATCATCTTTGTTAAAAATCAAATGTAATGCTGCTGGGCTAAAATGACCACCAGATCTTCGCCCTAATTATCACCCCCCACACACACACACACACTTACTGCGCACTTGAAGTCAAGAATGAGCGTATATCTGTGAACAACAGTAATTTCAACTTCGATTTCGCCCATGTTTCAGTCAGCACATTCGTTAGTCGATCGAAAACGAACAAATATTTTTTACAGAAAATTGTCTTAGCGTTGTTCGATTGAGGGAGGTACTCCCTTTAACTCCCCGCGATCCATCACAGGACACACTGTACCACTATTCATTGGAACACTGGCTTCTCGTAAACATTGTAATACATACTATGAACGTATTTTGTATTTCGAATAAAATTCTTATGTGTGGTGAAATCTAGTGTAGAATTACTTCTGTAGAGGTAGAACCTACATTCAGCCACTCCGAATGCTTGTTAAGAACTGATTGGCGACGTGCAATGCTCGGAAAATGGTTGTAAAGAAGAATTTTAAACACAATAATGAATTTTTATTTTACACATGTTTTTTTTACATGTTTTTTACACATTTTTACATGTTTTGGAAAAAATAAGTACATATGTATGTAGATATTTTGTATTTGTTATTACAATAAATTCCGTTCCCTAGTTATCACCTTTCACCGTTATATTTAGTACGCGAGTTGCAAAATCATTGTTCTAGAACACGATGGACCAATTATTGAATATAATGGGTGTTGGAACAGAATCAAGGTTTTTCGAGAATAAAAGCATCATTTAAATTTAAATGTATTAATTCTGTTTACAGTTTTAGAAGTTGTACTGTCTAAAATTGTGGATTTTCTTTCAGTTTCGAGACAAGGGGAGCGTGTGAACAAAGATGTACAGATATTACCTACAATTCCTAAGAGAATAAACTATAAAGAACACCAAAAGAGCATCTGTATGTATTGTCTATGTTAATTATTTTCTGATGAAAATGCAATGCTTGAGATTGTGAAATGTGTACATACAAGGTAACTTCATAGATAATATTCTCACTGCTCATTGTAATAAAGCTCACATTAAATAAAAAAATATTTGATAAATATTATTGAAAGTATAATAAAAATATAATATTTTTTCATCATGAATTCCAAGTCTTTTTCTTGCATATGACTGTCTCGCATACTACCTGTTGAACATCCCGCTGCAAGCAATCGCACAGTATCGACATCCGCGCGCAACGCTTCCTCTTATTTTTCGCTGTCGTCTCTTATCTGCGTTCTGTGTTCCAGTGAAAGTTAACAGTACAGTAACAGTTATCAACAACACTTAAAAATTGTGTGGTTATAATATTCTAAGACGCAACATCTTCAACCAACAAACGCTGGCATACGCCAATGTATTGTAAATGCCCTCGCCCAGTTCTAGCCGACTGAGGGCGAAATATAGGTCGCCTACCACGAAGGTGACATCCGTGAAACATTATTCCATTATATTCCAGTGCATCTGCAAGGGCAACATCAACCAGATCAGCGGTTCCCTCAACCACCATCACCTCAATCTATCTTGATAGGATCAACGATGCCGCATGTTAATTTAAACTAAGGTCAGTACCTATCTGCCGGCTGAGGTCATTGCGAGTACTTCAAATTGCAAAGGTAATATCAGTGCAACTTCAGAACGAAAACCTCAAGAGCTCAGTAATAAGCGAGGGCGTAATTAAACAATCTAAGTATGCAACCAAACAAAACTAGTGGTGCTGCAGAATGGCATAGACTTTCTCGTACCAATAGTTTCTAATTTCCTTGGTGTAGGACAGCTTCAAGGTCTCGACCCATCCTTTTGCCAGCTGCCATCTGTCACCGCCGAAAATACATTTTTTGAAGTTTTCTCAATTTTTCGGATTTCTAATGATATAATTAAATATTATTTTAATAATGTTAAAGAAGAGTAAAACCTCTCTTACATGGAAATTTTCGTTGAAAAATTTGAAGTCGTTTTTAAGAAAATGGCGTTTAAGTGTTATTGCAAATACGAAATTTGAAGCTCATTTTTCACAGAAATATATTTGAGTTTTCGAAAAACTTCATTTAAAATCATTTTAAAACTTTTAATTTGAAAATACAATAGTGTTTACAAATTGCAGAAAATGTGCATATTAACAGCGTGAGAAATATTTAACAAAAATACATTTTTGTAATTTAAAAAAAAAAACAAAAGAATGCAGGAAAATTAAATTAACGTCATTTTCAAGAGTGCTGTTTGCACAATTCGTGGGAAAAGTTTGAAAAAAAATTGGAACCATTTTTTAGTAAATGGCTTTTGAGAGTTTCTGAAAATGCATACTTTTGAGATAATTTTCGTAGAAAACTGTTGGATTTTCGACAAACTTTATCATGTAATCATAAATACAATAATGTGAACAAATTGGCACTAATTTACATATTGTCACATGACACATGTTGTCACTGACACATGTCAAAAATTATATTTTTGCAGATTTTCAAAAAACCAAATGGATAAATCAATATGGCTTTTCAGTCATCTTACAAAGTACAATTAGCAAACCCCTATCAAAAGTTTAAAGGAAAAATCTGGAGCTGCTTTTGAGAAAATCTTGTTTTTGTAAAGGTTTAATATTGCACATATTTGCACGCAATATTGCGCGAAAACTACTAAAATTTTGAAACAATGTGCATGATCTTATTGAAAGAACTAAATAAGGATAATGAATTTCATTTGAAGGAAAAATCTAGTTGTAGGTGTAGTTAGACATCGAAAAAATTCAAACTTTTGGAATTTTCGAAAATTCAGAGTTAACCATGAAAATCGGACGTATGCTACCTTTATAAGTGTATTTTACTCTATTCTTACAAGAAACTTAAAGAAAAAATAAGAAGCTGCTTTTGAGTAAAGTTTAAAAATGTTCCAGGGTCTTCATGTAAAGTACCCCCAAATTTTAAAGAATGGTTTTTCAAAATCTCAAAACTTTAATTGGTTTTTGGGATCTCAAAACGAGTATTTTCGTTGAAATCTCGAAATCGATTTTCCGCAGCATTATAATATAACTTTCTCAATACTACTTGTATTACTCCGTACATACGTACTACGTATACAAGAAAGTAGAAACAGATATTCTTACATGCACTTTTGAACACATTCAGCGACACAGAATAAACCAGTTGAAGTGCTCTTTGAGTACCCTCGTCAAATATAGTTTAGTGTTAATTGTAAATTAAGATTAAGTTACATTGTAAGCCTGTAACTACTAATGTAAAGTTGAACATCAACTGAACATCGTAAATTCATCCAAACATAAATACATTAACAATATACAAACATAAATAAATTAATAATATAGTATACAGAAAGGATTTTAATGCTGCAACCAAAAACAAAAATTTTCCGACAGACGAACTCTGGGGGAGTTATGGGACTCTGTCGAAAAAGTTGATAGATCTCATTTCCGTGTGTAGTGAACTACTTCTTTTAAAACTTTGTGTGCTCAGAATAGTCATTTTGTGGGTTCTTGATACCGAAAAATTGGTTTACGGCAAAAGTATGTTTACGTGATCAACGCTAAACCCTAAATCATTCAGAAGATTTTCTTCAAAATTTATCGACCATCGACGATCAATTTTGGAGAATCTCTTCACTGATCTGGTGAAACTCGCAGCCCTGCGCGTTTGAAACGGATTTTTGGGTTATTTTCCATAAAAACTTGACATTTTAAAAATTTTCTCAAAAATGCCTACAATTTTTTTGATTCAATATTTTCTTCGGATATAGCAAAAGACGATTGAACTAGTGGTGTTACAGAATGTACAGACTTTCTCGTACTAGTTTCTTTATCTCTCTTTTTTTGCTATCTTTCCGGTTTCCCCCAACCGCTTCTCAACTGCCATCTGTTGACATCGGTAAGACATTTGTTTACACTTTTGTTCCCTAATGTTACGACTTACGACTTAAAGTATATGATTGAAGTATAAAAGCGGGTCCTTTATCAAATGTTTGTTGAAAAACGTGGATTTCTGCGAAAATGTCGTTTCGCTTTCTGAGAAAATATCGTTTGAGCGTTTCTAAAAACGTGCATTTTGAAGCCCATTTTCATTCTAAAATTTGAGTTTTTGAGAAAAGTTAGAAGAAATTATTTCAAACAATTGTACTCCAAATGCAATCTATCTATACTAATAAAAGTGAATTCAACATATAATCGACATCGATATCACAAAAAGGAGTGCATGAATTGATACGAAATTTTTACAGACTCTTCTTCGGGATTTGACGCAGTGTCCTGGAATAGTTTGGTAAAGATTAATGCTACACAAATACAGAAAATAAATAATTTAAATAATGACTTGGTAGATCCAGCACGATCACTTCTATCGCCTGTCACTAAGGTTTTTGTTTCTAATACATTCCGCTAAAGGCCAGTAGCGGTGCTCAAGATCACGTAATAAGATTGTAAACTTTTTAAATTCTAATTGCAAGACCGCATTCAACCATTAAATGAACAATTTATAGCACTATTGTTAATAGTTCTTTGAGGAATTTAACAAGTAAAACAAATTAAAATACACTGTAGGTGGAGTGCTTGCAGTCGTCACAAAGTGCAGTGCATGTCTTCTGTAGACAATGAGCTGTACATGTAACTTTGATTTAAACTTAGCTGCACTTCAAGGACACTGCTGAAAGGAGACGGGAACACTATCATCAAATCGGGATCTTCATTCGGACTTAAATTTTTGGTATTGGAGCACTCGATTGTCCCCCTTTCCTTCCAGCTTGTGACCTTGAAGTGCAGCTATGTTTAAATCGGAGTACATTTGTTTACACGTTGTCAGTCCACATGGTTGAAGGCATAGATAAATAATACATTTTCACATGGGCAATTGTATATTGGGGCTTCACGTGTGGGAAGAATTGAAAATTTGTTTGGACTTTGCCAAGAAGGGAAAATAGTTAATGTAGTTTACAAAGAAGTTATTCAAAACGTATAAATGTAATCCTAGGTCTTAATTCCTTCCTTCATTCTTAAGATCTTCCTTTTTATTAAAAGTTTTAATTTTATTAAAAATGAAGATTGCTAGCATGAACATTGTTTTTCCTTTTCTCTTGCGGGAAATTTGCATTGATTGAAAATACATGTATCTTGAATAAATCTGAAAATGTATTTTTGAAATTTTTCATTTTTAATCTTCTCTTTAGTTTTCAAATATATAAAAAAGTATGGATATTTAAATATAGATCTTTAATCCTTTGTTTCCTAGCTAAATATCTTTCAAGTTTCATTGACTGGATATGTTTTGGACCCCTATTTCTTCAAAATAAATACTTTTTATAATTTTTATTAATATAAGATTATTATGGTATGGATTGAGGATATAGTTGTTCCTATAAAGTTAAGGTAATAAAGTTATTTTTTATTAAAATATATATTATATATTTCATTTATTATTTTTAAATGCATATATTTGGTAATTGAAATCAGTGTTTAATAATAAATTAATTATTAATAAATATTTAATTATATTAAGTATTAATATAATGCTATTTAATATTTTGAAAATGTAAAAACAAACCGCTGAATGTTTTCTAATTACTAATTGTAACTCAAGGAACAAATACATGAACTGTCAGAATTATTATTTAGAATCAATATTTGTTTGTGAAAAGTATGATGAGGGTACGTGTTGTAGCTACTCAGTAAACGTATGTTTAATAAAATACTTCGAGGAAAAAGAGCAGATGAAATTCTAATACATACTGTAAAATAAGAAAAAGAAAATTATAGTATTTTATTAAAAGTTGAATCTATTACATAAAAAAGGATGTTGAACACCGTGGTTTATATAAAATTGTCCATTTTCCTCTTTCAAAGGATTTGATATGAGCAAAGCCCGGGCAACGCCGGGTATTTTCCTAGTGGTGTATAAGACAAGCACATAATATCAATATGACATATAAATATGTGAGAGTTATTTTTAAAAAATGCAGTAGAGTAATTTTTGAAACAGTAACAATAGAATGCAGGAAATGGTGTTCTTGTTATCTTATGCAGTGGATAGTTTTGGGTGATGAGACTTTTCGACTAAACCTTATTGCCATCTTCAACCATCTGGTTTACAAAAAAACATTACAGTTGTATCATTTTAATATACATATAATGGCATTTAATATACATAAGTTGGCAGAACGTTACCTTAAAAAACATAGATTTCGATTCCAATTATAACTATACTAAAGTATTTACATTATTTACAATATTAGAAAACTATTAACACAGTGAGCGTGCGTTCTTCTGCTGCTCCTTCATTTCTGTTAATCATCTAATTTGAAAACTGGAGACATTTACGGGACAAGCATGTAATCCAATATTTCAACCGTCAAGGAAGGGGGAGGGGAACTATGAGGAAGAAACAATTAATTTTGATTTTGATTGTTAAAACGTAAAAGCAAGTTGTCATAAATTCCAGTGAAGTTGTTCTATCATAGTATTTAATAATTATAATTATTTACGAAGAAGCGACAAGATGGCTATAAGGTTTAGCCGAAACGTCACGTCACCCAAAACTACAATGTAAATAAAATTTAATCACAAAGAAGTACAATAATAAATACTTCTGAATGTCTAAAATTTAAAGTGGAACTGTTTATTTTAATTAATAAACTATAGACATGGATCATAGAAGAAAGAAAGAAGTTTATAAGTATTCTTTGTTAAATCTCCCCTAAATGTCCCTGCCCTAAATTCTCGTTTTTTTTATTAAATTTTTTTTACAGAGCACACATAGTTCAGTACATAATACACTTTAAATATGTATTGACGACTTACATTTTAATTTACCTAAAATTAAACAAAAATCTAATTTGGGTGAGGAAATCTTCTCCAGACACCTCTAAAAACAATCTATTTTGGAAAGTTTGACTAGGAATGCCTGGTATGGACATCTATTTTTTATTCTGGTTCAATGAGAAGTTTTCCGGAGTCTAAAGTTGTCTAGATGTGGAATTTGGGGTATGAAGTGAACCTAAATTCTCGTGCGCGAGGAAGTAAACCAGCACGTGTCCGGACGCGTCCATCTTCACGGGGGGGTGTTAACAGCGCGGAGATTACATAACGCTCGGCGCGGCACCACACCGCGCCGCGCCGCCGCATGGCCGTCGCACAACGAGCAGAGCCCAGCCAGCTTCGCCACGTCGCAGCCATGAGCCGCCTGGCCACAGTCGTCATCGTCGCCGCCGTCGCCTTGGGTGAGTTGTAGAGGGCGCACTGGAGGCCTTCATGCCCTACCCCCTCCCTCCCGTTTTAGATAGTGCTCACAATGAGCACGGAGGAGCGGTGCGTGTAAAAACTGGACAGTCTTTTGTTTCCTGTGCTGTTGGAATTATTTGTTAAGTGATTAGATCGTTTTATTCTTTACGTCGTAGCAAGAAATCGACAGCATGCAAAACAAGTTTAACTCTGGCGCAACGCAGGACTGCAATTTTAATGGGTTGGTAATAAACTTTTTAGGGTTTGATAATAAATTATTTGTTATTTGTATTGTCGTGAATGAGAAAGCGAAAACGAAAATGTTTCTGTATCTCATGCTGATATTGTGATTCATTTCACTCCATTCCATGAGCGGTGAGATTGTTAAGTGTCTGTGGAAGAGGTATCACGTCGTAGAGGAAGCACAGTATCTTGCAAATACATTACTGCTTTAAACTTTAAGAGTTTAAATGGCATTTCATATGTGCTTATAATATCTTGAATAATTAACTTGAGGATTTGTATGAGGATGATAAAACTTGTGTATATTATGATTAGTTTCAAAATATATAATAATAATAATAATAATAATAATAATAATAATAATAATAATAGTAATAATAATAATATTAACAATAAGAATACCATTAAGCAAGTTACATAAATCACGGAAATGTCCAACGCCAAATTGAGGCATTCATTATTTAATAGCAAGAACAATTATTTGTCAAATCACAAATAATATGATATTGCATTGAGACGTAGGCCTACCTTTCGAATCATCGATTTCTTAAAGTTACTAGTAAAGAATAAAATTGCTGGCCAGAATGACCTATAGTTGAATCCAGTGTGATGATGTAAAAATAGGCGATTGTCCTCTTATTTCGGATGTGTTCTGTAGCGGAGGGTTTGTATCCGTTTTACATTTTCGCAAAGATTTATATCACGCAGCTAATGGTTACAATGGACCAGTAACGCCGTCGTAGTGATATGTTGTACCAAACTTCTTTGAGTTTGACATTTCAGACACACGTGATGACACCGGCAGTGGTTTCGTAGTGACTCATAATAGCAGCAACTTCTTCAGTGACGTAATCTCCCCCATTTTGCCACCAACTTGGAATGAATAAATAAAGGGGACAGAACGTCCAACATGCAAAGCTATTTTGTAACGCATTTATGTCACCCAGTATAAAAAATATAACATTAAAATTATCTAGTATAGGTATCGGATTGAAAAATATCAATAGTGTACGACTGAAATCTGGTTGTTTTTGCTTTAGATTGCTCGCGAAAGATAATACTGTAGGCATGTGATACTTGCGTCTGTTTCAGACGTCACCAAATTGTAGAGATAAGATGCTTTCTATATACTATAAAACGAATCAATATTGACGACCCAGCAAAAAGTATCAAATATTAGTACATTGTGACAGTGGTGTAATTCGACTTTTTAAGGTTTAAATACCTACGGCCTCAGTTTGCCCATCTCTTCATATTTGTTGATACTAAAAAAAAATTCCAATCTCTTTGCCCATTATAATTAACACACTTTATCCCAAACCTCTTTCCTTCAAAATTAGCTCTATACATACGATATTTTCATTCAATACTAGGGTTGATGGTTTTCTCCTTTAAGGTTCTTTTTCTTAAATATTAATAGGTGATATGTTTATCAACCTGGATATCTTGCAGACTTTTGTTGAACGCCACTCGCAAATATTTGAAACAACTACGTAAATAATTATTTTTTTCTAAAATTTCGATTATTGTAGATGACGAAACTAAAGATAGTCCAAAGTTGATCGTTTTTCTTAGAGTAATTACCCGAACGCTTTTCTTAGCCAGGAAAAGGATAGATACGTAATGAGTTTAAGAGGCAGCCACAACATTGTTTAAAATGTGTGTTAAAGAAAACACATTTTTAAACGATACCTTGGAAATAGCAAGACGTGTCAGGAAAAGTTCAAATGATGTGAATAAATGACCTATGCTAAAATGAAAAGTTTTGGCGACCTAAAATGAGAATCATTATCATGTAGTGCATTTAGTGTAGCGTAGTAATAGTGTTAAATGCCATGAAGATTTTTTTAATCCCAAGCCGAGACTGATGTTAACAAATATAGGGTTATGTGTGTTCTCACCCACTTTGTTCCAGAGAGTGACGATAATAGCATATGTTTGGATTGCAAAATAGGTTAAGATAGTAAATAAGATTAGTTTAGTACCCCCCTCCCAAAATGGACTTCATGGAAATGCAATACAAAGAAAATAAAATTATCTTAACAGTAACTGTTCTTCCAGTTTGCGTCATCTCTGCGTCAGAGGAGTGGACGCGGCCTGAAGGCTGCCTACTACCTTCAGAAACTGGGCTTTGTGAGGCTCTTATCTACCGCTATGCATACAGAGCTTCTTCAGACCAATGCGAGCAGTTCGTCTATGGAGGTTGCGATGCAAACTTCAACAAGTACGTATACTCGTTCATTCTTCTTAATGTAAGATCCATTCATACTAAATATTCGAATTTGTTAATTTACATCTTATGGGCCTTGGTCCGTAAAGAGCTGTTGTGCCAAAGTACATAGACATCTCGTTTGAAGAAAGGAAACAAATGAGGTATACTCGAGTCTGCGATAGATCTGGCATCATGACAGGGGTAAGTCATGAATCATGTATCTTCTCTTTCCGCCGGAAGTAACTGATAGGGCGTAACGGAAATCATTACTTCAGGGAAATCTAGTTTCCCTCCAATGCGACCTGGCGCAGTCTTTCAAAACAACGCTCGCCCGCTCACGAAATCGGTGGCCTTCTTCCATCAAACTCCATCGGAACTTCCATAAGAAGTAGGGTTGCCAACCGTTCTCCATTTGGGAAGACAGTCCTCCATTGATCTCAATTGTCCTGTCGTCTTCCTTCGTATTTTAAATGTCCTTTTTGTAGTAAACTTTTAACATTTGTTGTCATTTATTGTATCACAAGACTAATATCTTCGTTGTATTCTTTATTGTTTTATTTAGAATAGAAAACATGAATATTCTTTTGCTGAACGCTAACATGCATGACATTGTCTCTGCCTAGCGGCTGAAATAAATGAGAGACACTCAAAACATCTTCATCTGCATTTTGTGAACGAATCTGCTCACTTGAATCGCAAATGTAGAGAAGAAGAATTGTAGCTGATGTTAGTCTAAATTAAATACTTCTACAAATAACTTAGGTTTTTTCCTCTCAGAAACAAAAAAAAAAACATCACGATCACGTGTTTCGGCACTTGATCCATTGACCAAATACTGAGATGACCCCTTGTTTTGTTTCTGGACGTAGCTTCACTATGTGCACATTTTATAAGCTCTCCTGTTGTTAGTTGTGGTAAGCGCGTGGCTTGGAGGGGATCCGGGTTGTTATTGCAAATGTCACTCACCACTCTTCGTTGGCACGATTATTCATCATTCAACTACTATTTATAGTAAGACGTTCGTGCAGGGATTCACGATGTTAAGAAAACATGGGCAGATTGTATTTGTCTCCCATTGGTCACATGCAGTTTTTACTGTTCTTTGACGGTAAATAAATAATCCAAATCAAATGTACGCTGAAAAAATGCTGACGGCGATGCTGAAAGCACTGGTTTGAGGAACAGAGATGATGGCGGGAGTTGGGAGAGCCCGGGCATGTTACTAGACGTAAATAGGGATGGCAAAAATACATCCAAGTTTTTAAAACATCCATGTTTTCCATCAGAAATATCCATATATATTAACATCGATTTTGTGTTTTCGATGTTTTCTTTACATTGTTATTTTGTTGCAAAAACATCGATTTTTTTTAAATTAAACAAATAAGTAAAGGGGTTTATGCACGGCGTAGAGTAGCAGCAATCCACAGCAATATCGTTGTTTTGCGTCATCCTCTTTATCACGCTGCACATTTCGCCTGTGCAATCTGAGGGAATTTTAGGTGGTTTTACTTCGATGGTGTACGAATGGAAGTGACTAAAGGGTCAAGTAGCAAAGCACGATGTTCTTCATTGTTAATTTTAATCGTTACATTCGATAATAATTTTTATTAACATACTACTAACATGCTGATAACCAAACTATAAAGTATATCCCTTTTAGTACTGTAATTAAAAATGGATTGGAATATAACATGTTTATTAGTCTATAATTAATACATGCTACATACAATGTTTTCATCGACATCAAATACCCTTTAGCAATGTATCGAAACATCGATGTATCGATGTTTTGGTAAAATTTGCCATCACTAGACATAAATATGGAGAAGGCAGAGAGGAGAAAGTCTTCGCTTTTGCGGAATAATATTGTAACTATATCAAAGAAATTTGAGATTTTAAGATAAATCGACCCGGAAAAATTAATCTTTGATATTACAGCAACTGCCTCTTGGTAGCAGATTAATCCCTATTTCTGGGACGGACAACCCAATTTATTTTTATGGCAGAATGTTACCTAACAATTACAAGTTTTATTACATTCACTTTTATAAATTAAAAAACATAATATTTTTTATGTATCTTGCAAAGCCACATTATTTATCGTCGGTTACTGGGAACAAATTAAGTTGCGGAGGAATTAAATCGGCCTCTTGTTCACAACAGGTGTTACAACAGAATTCCAGAAAAGCTATGGGATTCATTAGGTGACCCGTCGCGATACAGGATGGGATACGGTGCGTAGACAACCTTTGTGAAGATCAACATCTTTAGGCATTCGAAGATTTTGTGATGAAATTCATTCTAACACGTTTCAAGAATCATCCGTTTTTAAAAGAACAGGAACCGAACCATAAACCATATTTCGGACGCACCTATCACACTCTAAAAAGAGCTTTTGAGTAAGTTCGAGTTCTTTTGAAAAGTTCGAGTCTTAAGAGAATAGAACTAGATTTTTTTAAATTTTGAAAAATAATTTATCAATTTTTTTACTGAGTTAAAGTTTTGGATATTTATAACATTATATTTTATGAATTTTTATATTTTTATTACTTTAATTATTAATGCTATTTATTTCATGCATGTGCATGTAGGTACTTAATCATTCCAGTTCACTGCACTTGCCAGTATTAGTAGATCAGCCTTTCATTTGAAAGGTTTGGAGACCCCTGACCTGCGTCATGAGACAGTACTCGCTTGTGTACTGATATCCTCTAATCATATGTCTGGAAAGAACAACTGAAGATTCGAACTCATTTTCTATTAGCGGTGATCTCGTCAAATATAGTGCGTTTCGGGCCATCTTGCTTTAGAAAGAGGTACATCAGCTCCCTTCTCAGCTAAATTTATGCAGTATTTGAATCTTACGCGGCGCCACATTCTTCTGTAATTGATATTAGATTTGTCACGTATTGATTTTGGGGAGCACTCTTCATTACTTTAGGTATCAGTGGGTTTCTGTTTTTGAAAAATAATTTTGAAGTTGCAATGTGTTGCCAACTTCATTTAATATAGTAACTTGCGGGTAAGATGTCTGTCTTTAAGACTGGATCATATTTTTTAATCTTACGTAACGAAAATATGAATATTAATGTTGGAGTCCTTCTAGACATACATTCAGCAATAATGAACACATGAATATTTTATCACCGAGAATACAAAATTGTGAATTCAAGGAACCTTACTCAAATTCCCCAAATTAAAAAAAATGTACTGAATGAAACAACATACAAACAGCAAACAACAAAACATCCAATTTAAAGTAATAAGCCTTAAAGTAATAATTGCCTTACTCATTGTATTACACGTTGACCCACAAAGTCATCACTTAACATTTCCAACATTATCTAAAATGTTGAAATAAATTTAGAATATGTTTATACACAGTAATAACATAATGGTTTCCATGAATTAGAATAATACTTAGAATTGCCGATGACACAAATTTTTAAAATAGTTTTTCATAATACAAAAATATCGAATGAAATCCACCTCAGTCAGGAGTACTTATATAGTACTTTGATATATCTGAACCTCACATGTCAAAGTTTCATGTAAAATAATGCTGTGAATTTCACAGCTCTTCAAATATCTCTCCAAGAAAATCAAAATTATACTCTTGCGAACGGTTTCACTTTATCTTCAACGGCCTGTGGAATTAGTTTCCTCTAAGCCCATTTGAAGAAATCAAGTAATCGAATCGGGCAATGCCCCAGTTGTATTCAACTATGACGTTTCGTGATAAGGGGAAGAGGTCAGAGGTTAAAGCTCGGAGGACATAATCTCTTGAAGGATATCATTTTTTGCAAAGACTTTCCACTCGCTGTTTCAAAAAAGTGCATTGTTCTTTACAAATGTTATATCCTGATGTTTTCCACGATACTTACATCGTCTAAAAACATAATTAAAAAATGTGTACGTGCTGAAAATAATCCACTGGTAATATACTCTTATGTTTAATAATATAGTTTTTGACTGATAATAATTAATTACCCATCGGGTGTCTCATAATAATTTAATAACCCCTCGGGTGTCTCATGAGCAGCGTGCCAGCTTTCCGTGATAAGATCCCGGGCTCGAGTCCCGGTCGGGGCAATAATATAGTTGTCACTTTCCGTTACAATTACCTCAGTTTCTATAGATGCGTAACAAAAGAAAAACTCAGGCGGGCCAAGTATGCTAGATACGATGAAGGCTGATGATGCTTGCCACATGTCTTGCCCAAAGGTGTGGTTAATACATAAATAACAGAGCCCAAGCCTGAGAACACCGCTATTCGGTAAAAGTTGAATTAATAATACTCTATAATTCCAAATACATACGAATATAACATAAATAACATAGACACTCACAAAAATGTTGTCAGACCCAAAGATTTGAAACATATTTATCTAAGTATTTCAAAGCGCTGAATATGAATCCAGAATTGCCTTCCAATTCTTTTTAAATCGCAAAACAAACAAAAAAACAAAAAAAAAGTGACGTATTTTTTTTTGTTTTCGGGGGTTGTTGTCAGACCCAAAGACAGATATTCCCAGACCCAGATATTATTTTACGATTTAAAAATCATTGGAGGGTGATGGTGCAATTCTGGCTTCAGATTTGGATTCAGTGCGTTGCAATACATAGAGAAACATGTTCGAGTCTTTGGGTCTGACATTTTTTTTAGTTTGTGTTCCTGTGTAATTATTGAATTACATTTGAAGTCCGGTAGACAGGGTACAGTTTTCGTGTAGATTGGACGTACAGAAAACGTATAATCCAGACTGCACGTTTTCTATATGAACATGTTCATAATTTTTCATGCAGAAAGCCTACAGTTTGACTTAAGCGCCTCTAGTGGCAGAATGGTTCACTAACAGTGATCGGCCATTGCGATTTTGTGGTTAGGTGTGTCAAAGTGCGATTGTGTGAAGTGATATATTGTGATAAACTTATTTTTTCCCAATTCTGGACTTCCTATTTTTATTCTCTATGCTCCTCATGGTTAATTAATACCAAATGAATATCATACCCAGAACGCACACACAGAAATGCCACCACTGACAGTACTCGGACGGCGCAATTCAGTTGTTTTCTTTAGACAAGCGGCGGCCTGTGGCGATTCGTGAAGGAAACGTATAGACCGTGTATGCGCGACTTTTGGCTTTTGTACTTCTAGTTTGGGATCTTGAAGTTTCTGTATAGAAACTTTATGAGACTGCACGAAAACTGTACCGCGTGTACCGGGCTTGAGGATCGATTCTGGTTTTACGCTTTATACTCCATACCTAAAGTGCGTTTTTTCTGTTTCAGCTTCGAATCTCAAGAAGAATGTGAACAAACCTGCAAACCACCACCACCGCCTCCATCGGATGACGAATGAGAGTTTGTGAATTCAATGAAGTTTCTGCCGGCTGAGAAACGTTGTACATTTTAATATCAATTACTACTGTAATACATTATTATCTTTACAACTGACGTGAAAAATCTAATATGAAACTAAGAAGTTACTTCTGCACGTCTAATAATGTCAAAAGTGTAGAATTATTGTTGTGTCGATAGTACTTTCCACTATTATTAAAATAAATATATTTTATGTAAGTTAATTAAAAGACACGATTATTGTTAATATATTTTCAATTCAATTTTGTTGTTTAATATTGTTTTTCAGGATGCGTTTTTAAATTAGTGCAATACACACTAAATAAAGTAAGTTTCAAGATCTGCTACGTGTAAGCTAGTGAGCCGACAGAAAATAATGCAGTAAATTTTCCCTAAGGATTAGGGAAGGCACCAGGCGCGGCTCGATATTGAAGGCTGTAAGGAAAAGCCTCTCCAATAGAAATCGCCTCCAAAAGAAATTTAAAAATATATTTATAAATGTATTTATATATTAATAATGGCTTTATGAGTTGTATTATATAACAATCATATCAAAACGTTTGTTTATGTTCGATAATCGTCGTCCATAACGCTTTTGAAGCTGTGACATGAAAGACAAAAGTGTTAGGCTCCCACTTCATTCCGCCATAAGGCCTGTGTAAAACGACGAGGCGTGACCTCTTGCATTCACTGTACAAGCTTACGGGTGGGCGAAGGCAGTGTACAAGCAGCCTTCCAGGGAGGGGCATAGGATTTGAAGAGGGGCATGCTCACTAGATAGAATTACTGTGCAGCTCAACGAGTAGCATTGAGCTTCAACTAATTTTCCCAATATGCGGTAGGAGCGCTACTTTGTTATGCGTGTATCGCACAAGATTCTGTTTAGAAATACAATGCATGCAATGTGATGCAATGCATTTGCAACCTTCCCCATTTACAAAACCACGAACCGCGACCGGAAGGAACACTCCATTTCAAATTTCTCTCCTTGTACATAAGTTGTTTCCACGGCGTCTGTTCTGGAATGAAAACTCTTTTGGTTTTTTGAGGTTCGTTCAGATGAGTATACCCGAATATTTCAGATTGAAAAACAAATATTAGTTGGAGCATCGTAACGTGTGGTGTAGTTCATTAGTAGTTACTTTTATCCTTCCTGTAGACGCGTTTCATACTCACAAAAGCAGGCGCGTAGGAGCAATGCATGTTGTCTTGAGAAGACAGTCTTTTGCACCCTCAAAACGTCTATTATTTAACTCAAGAAGGACGAATAAAACCCGGGAGCGGTAGCTCAGTGCATCAACTGATATTACTGCAGCACCTCTGACCGGGAGCTCTTAGGATCGAGTCCTGACGGCGGCAGTATTTTTCACACTGACTTTTCAGCTAGGTCGAATTCTGTCGCCGTCTGGAGGAGAATTCTAGCGACCGGCTGCTCTGATCGGTAGTATTCCGTGTTTTTTTCTGTTCAACACC
>BLKR01012439.1:0-19646 GCA_011170035.1 Teleogryllus occipitalis
AATGTGTTCACAGCCAATCCATGGTTTTGAATGTAAGGTGCTTTTGTTCTAAACAAGAATGCCGTGAATATAAATCAATTAAAAAAATCTATTGTCGTCAAAGTTGAAAGTCAAAAGTTTCAACGAAATTTTATTTTCACACAGGAAAAATAATTTCTTCCTCACCAGGGGGTATTTAGAGGAATTTGCCAGGAATATTGAAAATGTTTTTTGTTTGTTGTTAATAACAGATCTACATCAAACCTGTTACCTCTTATTCATGATATGATATTATAATTAGATGAGTGGAGCACATATTGTGCAAAATATAAACTTAGTTATGTAAACAAAACTGTGAATCATCATTATAACTTCATTGATGCTGTTGCTAGTGCTCAAACAGAGACGATTCAGTTCTTGGCGCAAAACAACACAATCAGATCAGATTTTATGTGGAACTAGTTAAGTGTTGTTGGAACTCTTACTTGTGCAAATTTACAAGGCAGAGATATGAGGAAAGAGATTCATTCCAGAAAATTCTCCGTGACATCACAGAATTCTTCACTTCCTCCTAAAATCCGTATTGATAGACAAATTTGTTTACAACACTCCATGAAATCATGGATGTTAAGCGAACTCGAGACTCGCGGATTCATGGATGGGTGACCAACTACGAACCCCAGGATCTAATGGTGTCGTGCTCCTGGCCAAAGGAATAAAAGGAACTGACTGAATGTGATTACTTCCCATTAGCAACAGACGATTACTCCAGGGAAAGTGCTCAATGCCCAACAAGAGATAAAGAGACACATTGCATCAACGACAACACAACAAAAAATAAATAAATTAAATTTTTAACTTATATTGTTTAAAAAGTTTTAGTTCCTTTATTTATATAGAATTACTTTCAGTGAACCACATCTCGTAATCCAAGAAGCTCAATCCTTCAACTTGTGAACTGATACACATATAACAGAAGATAAGAAAAAAAAAAAAAAATAATGATTATAATTTCTTTATAGAAGTTTGAAAGAGAAGAATTTTTGATAAAATATACTGACGCAAAGGTTCAAAATTCACAATTAACAATGGTTACATTAAATAAAGCTGGATGGTTAATCATGTGAATTATTTAAATTAATGCAATAATTCAAGACTAAAAAGTACTTCCAATGATTCTCTAATTAAAAAAAAAAATTCATAAGCACTTAAACAAAAGTCATCCAACACCACCAGCATTGAAAATTTATAGAATTCAGCATCTTTACAATAAAACATATATTACAAAAATTAATGATACAGAGAAAAATACTCACTTTTCAGCCATTTTCTCTATATTATAGCCAGGACTGGGGTCGTTAGACAATTTCAACACTCTAGCAAATCGATCCAGACAATTTCCGATTGCAATATCAATAGTCTCTCCAAAAATACGGTACCTATTTTGGGAATAGGCTATGATTTGAGTGTTACCACCACTGACATATAGTACTGTTGGATCATTGCACTTCGTGACTAATCTTCCCATTTCAATATCTGGATTCACAATTAAAGAGAATTTATGAATGGCAAAAATATCAACTGCATTCCAATTTGTATTAAGAAACTCACAGTAAATACAACCAATAAAACTTGCAACTCCTGCTCTCCAAACACAATGAAACCTCAACTGAAATTTCATCATTTTAAATATTTGTTACTGAAGATGATGCTAACTTCTTTCCTAAGCTACTTTAATTTTTAAAAGTACTTACTTCAACACAACCATTTTGATTATGTTCATATCATTCAAGTACTCTCTTTAAATCCTTCAAATGACTAAGAAAAGGATACGACCAATACAATGGTTCACTCCAATAATTGGCTTATTCCATATCTGTGCTATAGTTCGTGCTACAAGAGCTACCATAATTAAAGGAGCACCCATTCCAGGACCTTTGGTATAACAAACTACATCAATCTTATCTGGGGAAATGCCAGACACTGTAAGTGCTTCACGTACCAATCCAATTATTTTCTCACGGTGGTGTTGGGCTGTTTCTCGTGGAAGGAACCCTGAAATGATAAAATTTAAATAAAAACATATACTTTCCCTTGAGAAACAAAATACAATCATAAACAACAGCAGTAAGTAATTCGAGTATCGTTTGCTGCAGTGAAATAAATTATAGTCATTTGCTAAGATGAAAAAAGAATTAAACTGAACATTTGACAATGTTCTTTTGGGAGAACTTTAAGAGAATTTATGTATTTATTGACTTTACTTCTTTAAAGAGGTATTATGAATCCCTTGCTCCTCAGGAAAGTCCTGTATAATCAATATTTCAATTGGAATTCAGGTTAATTCACAATTTTATAAGGGCAATTTTTTTACGTTTCTTCAGCGACTTTCATTCTACATATACACATTGGGAAATTTATAGTTCATTTTTAAGTATTGACAAAACAAACCTTCTCCTGGTGGAGAAATGTAAGTTTGCCGACAGTTGGCCAGAACTTCTCCATCCCGTATAATTCCAACTCCAACTTTATTAGCACTGCCTTCTAATCCGATAGCAATAACCATCGTTAACTTATCAACATTCGCTTGGTCACTCCTGGAATAAATCCTAATACAGGAATTACTTTTCAGAACGACGACTCAACTCCTAACCCAACCAACATAAACAGCTTTTAGCGCGCGTGGCCCCCAGTTTGCGTATACGCCGCCAAGACTCGTGCTCTCTTTGGAATCAAAGACTCAACAGCTGGAGCTTATTACAACATTCTCAGGTTCAGATATACTCTTTGCTCAGGTTGAAGCACGGCAAAGTTCTTTCATCGTGGGTTGAAAGTTGAAGCACGGCTGAAGTGAGAATGAACCAGTAAACGGTAGAGGAACAGTGGTAAGGGAGTAAGGGCGGGAACTTACGACTGAACTATCGTCTAGACCTAGTCTTCATGGTCTAGACATATTTTTTGACATACGGTTACCACCGGTCCCTTTCTTACGATATGTCCCGTATTTTACTATGTAAGTGGTGCTGCTACAAGAGCATATCATTTCTCGCATTATTTTCAACGGCTACTCATTATAAAACCACATGAACATCCTAAAGTGTTTCCAACTAGCCTTTTTTTTTCTCCGCACTGGAATTCGAACTCAGGTCCTTAGAGCTAATACGCCAGTCACGTTACTCTTATTGTTATTATTATACGTTTATTATTATATACGTTACTCTTATCCCCGCACGTTTTCTTGAGCCCTCATTTCGCTAGATGCGAGAGGAGTGGGGGATTTGATTATTTTGTTGACAGGACTACTATATGAAATCTGTAGCACGTTTTTCGATGCCAAATAGTTTCTATTACCCGGGAGCAAATATTTACGGTTAACAGCATTTGTCAGCAAAGCTTGTTGCTATCATTTATTATCAGGCGCGGATTCAGAAAGTATACTTGGGAGGGGGGGGATTTTCTCTCACTCTTTTTCTCTAGTATATAATATATATCCAAATAATTTATTATATAATATAATATTCAAGCAAAATATTAAAATGATTATGTAGTGAATTACTGTATGTTGTAAAAATATTAATGTAAAAATATTTATGTTTCAAATGCCTGTGACAAATTAAAGTGTACATTGACAATTTTGGGGGGGGGGGGATTTCCCTCCCCCCCCCCGTGGATCCGCGCCTGTTTATTATGAATTCAACTAATGTTAGTTAAGGAGTAGGTCTGTCGGGACTTAAGAAAACGTGCGCGTATAATACATCACCGACTTCACAATTAAACTCTACCTTCCTAACACGAAAAAAAAGTTGAACATTTGCATTTGCAATTTTCAAAAACTCAGGGATTTTTATTTACATTATTTCAAGATCTAGTTTTAATGAACAGATAAAAAGGAAAACGTCTCTATCACCAATATTGTAGTTTCACAATGTTATTTTCATCGGAAAATTTAGAGAGTTTACAAAAAACGGGACTTGCACAATATCTTTGAGCGTCAGTGATCTAACAGAGGAAAAAATTTAAAAGTTGTTGGAGCCGCTTTTGAGAAAATGCTTTGTTTAAGTTGACCACATTGCAACCAAAATTACGGAAATAGTAGTTTATGCAATTCGTTTATAATGTTAAGCTTTATTGCATGAGTACATGTTTTGAAAACGAGCGACGTTAGGAGCGAGTTTTCAAATTTGTACGAATGCAATAAATCAACATTATAAACGAGTTGCATACGCTATTTTTTTGTATAACAGCATTATAAATTTACAAGATAATCAAACTTAATTTCGCGAAACAACTTTCGGGTGCTTGACGTCTCAGGTGCTTGACATCCAACGCCCTCTGGAAATCAAATTCAAGATGGCATTGTTGACATTCGTGCGAGAAAACGGTGGTCGGCTGTTCCGTCTTCTTCTACCTCCCCACGATTCTCTCGCTACTATTGGCTGAATGTGTGATGACGTCATGTCGCGTTTAATAATGGCGATGACGTCATGTAGCGTGCGATAAAATACTGGATTATGCACGATTCGGGGTATCGAAAAGGGTCGTTTATAATGATGGTATACAAAAAAACGATTTTATTACAGTTTGTGCACACTCGAACGCGCTAAAGCGCTATCGATCTTCTGCGCATGCAGTTTGTTTCGCATCACTTTTGTGCATCTGCGCATGCGCAAAAGATCGATAGTGCGGGCCTCTAAGGCTGAGGCTGCCTCCACACACTAGAAATATCGATGTCTTGAAATGCCGTTATGCGCTACAAGCCGAGAGTGGGATAGCAGTTAGCTATGAGATTACCTCCGAGTCCCATTTCTTGTTTTATTAAATGCTCTTTAACCCGTGAAATCCTTCTTTTGCTGCCATAATCGTAAACCATCGATTTAACTAGTTCGAATTGCCTAAAGAGAAATATATTACTGCATTGCATACAAATCATTATTTAATGTAAAACACTGGAACGTATGTGACTTTTAAGGGAGGAGTGCAATCTATGCATATTTTCTTGAGCTCCGCAATACCCCCTTCTGTTTTACTGCGTTTATTGGTTGAATTATGAATAAATTTTGAACCACCAATCAATTCAGAATAAAATTCAAGTTAATAAATTCATTCATAAATAATAAATATGAATTAAGAAATTAATAAATTCATTAAATTATTTCAAAATACCCCTTCAAGTTTCTCGCTTCAAATTTTTATTTTTATACTGCTCATTATAAGTGGCGACTCATGGGTATACTATTAGGGTGTGCAACGCCTCTCTTCTCTCTCCCCCTTCCTCCCAATCCCCCCCCCCTCACACACACACACACACACACACACACACACACACACACACACACATGTGCATACATACAGGCATACATTACTAGCATACACATTTATTCATTAACATAAATAATGACAATTAGAAACAAGCCATCTTATGAAATTTGATAACATGTTGAATAGTTCCTTTTACCACCGAGGGTTGACCGCATTTCGTTTCGACTTCGCTCGGCGAGGACCCCTCCGAAATATTTACTACTTGCATCGTGTTACCGCATGATTCGGCACTTCCAGAACGTTTTTCAAAGGGTGTCAAGAAACACATTGATTCGAAACCTTTTTACTCACACTTTTGCTGTGGAGTATTTTCCATAAACTCTCTGTACAAATTTAAGGTTAAAAGTACAAGTTTCTGTACCCAATACTCAAAAATTCTGGATAGTTTGCCGTCTACACTGACGTAACACAAATTCTGTGTCGCTTCAGTAAATGCAGTTTCTTTTCAGCAATTTTTTCTGTGACTTTTCATTGATGATTCCCGTATTTTAATATTTTCGACGCTATTCATTGTCAGTTGTACAAACACACTTCACAGAAAAGCGAACACTCTAACTTCTGTTTTTCAAAACGCATTAAAAAGTAGCCTCCTACATACGTTTACACAATACATTTTTGATTTTCACATGTTTACGAATGGATTTGTAATTGCAACTCGCTTTAAAATGTGCAAATAACATTCGATTAACACAATCCTTGTGAATGCAACATTGCACAGCAATGCGTTTGGTTTCGCGCGCTACCGAAGAATTGCTTTGGAAGGGGTGAAAGCTCATTTTAGTGGAGAGATATCTCACACTTTCTTCGATCAATGCCACACTTACTTCTCTTAAAAACTTGTGCTAGCCGAGTGTTATGTCTTCACGATATGTCAAGGCACTTCGAGAGGCCGCGCCTGCGCAGCAATATCTGCACGGTCCGGAGTGTGCTCCAACCGCCCGTAAGCCACCATGTTCCCCCTCTTTCCCCTTTAGCTAAATTTTCTTAAGAGTGACTACGAAGAATCATGCTGTGAATACGAAACCACAGCACAAGAAGATGAATTAAATGTGCGGACTTTCTTCCTCCTGATGCAAATCTACTATCTTACTGGAAAAACGAAGTGACTCTCCTCAATTTAAGAAAAAGTGCTGTTCAATACCAGTGCATTTCATCAGCTACAGTGATTTCGGAGAGACTTTTCGGTACAGCTGGATTGATATGTGACAAAAAAGAAATAGAATGGACCCAGAAAGAGTTAGAATGTTAGTTTTCCTTAATAAGTATCTTTAAAAACTTTAAAAATGTATGTTCATCTCAATAGTTTTTAAACATTAAAATAGTACATGTATGCATGTGTGAAGAACAAAATATATCCTTCCAATTTTGATTGAACCACTTTTACTGCTGAGCCTTTAAAGTAGTATGGCATCGAAGCTCTCAGACAGGTAACGGTATCGAGAAATTCCAGTATCGACCCATCACTAATTTCATGCGTTGCCATACCGATCATCCGACTGCAACAAAATTTCTCAATTTATTGCTACCACTTGTAGGATGAATATAGGTATAGTAGAATGGGAATTTGCCTATGTCTGTCGCACATAGTGGCACGTTGCTTTTATGCGTTTATGCTGTCTCAAGCGCCCCTGAACAGGAGCTTTACGCAACCCGCCACACTCTCAAGTATTAAGCACGTCTTCGCTGCATATTCTGCCCCTGCAATTGTGAAATATCGGCCGGAATTTCAACTTGAACGTTACCTCGGACGAGTAAATCAAATTTCTCCGCGACAGTGTCATAGCGAATGCATACACAAACTTGAGGGAGAATGTTTTAACAATAGAATTCTTGACAATCATATCCAAACCAGGATATAGGATTAACCCATACTCGCGAGAAACTCTTTCATCTTTGCATAGCGTAGCATACACTTGATTGACAATTACTTGACCAATGACCAGTAGCATGTGAAGTATAATAGCGAAGCAATGTCGGGTCCACTTATCATTAATACACCAATTACACCGAACTTGTAATCATAACATGGTAATGAATAATTATAATTGTTCATTACTACATTTATTATTTCTCATTTAATTTGTTACATCTATGTTGCCACCTTTGAGAGCTCCTGGTTCTTGGGTTACTCTTGTTTTTATTTTTTATATTTTACACATAAAACAAATTTATTTTTCATAATTTCACATTCATTCATCGTTTTGTCATTATACTACTTTGACACAAAGTAAATTTCCTAATATGAGGAATCTATGGCAGTTCACATGACTGTCCATGTTTACATACTGTCTTTTTCCATAACAATAATGTACCTCAATATTTTCTCATTTTACCTGAACATTACCTCGATATTTATTATTCTAATTGTGAGTTTTTTACACATTACACGTATATTATATTTTACATTATATTACATAGTATTAAACATTATGTTGTACATAAATATACATATTTAATATATATTAGCATGAGTAGTATCATAATTCAGCAAATAAAGTAAGTGCCTACTTATATTATTATAAACTTTAAATTATTCTTAATTAGCATTCTTTCATATCTTCTCTGTTCATTTCTTTTTCTAAGGAAGTACCCCTAAGACCTATTTACTCATTAAGGTATTCATCAACTCCATAATTAAGTCAATAAGCGATATATCAATGCAATATTTTGCAACATAGCTCTTTCAAAAATGTACTTCAATCTGTTCTTCCAATAAAATCTGGTTAAATTAACTTTGCTCATTTTCTGACATTTATGGGAAGGCATCCCTCCCTTATCAATATTGAATGTACAGTATAAAATGCAAAGTGGTGAAACTGAGAAAAATTAGATGCATCATTCAGAGACTACTGAAAAATTGGGGAATGGAGAAACGGTCTGACCCTAAATTGTCATGTTATTGATGAGGAATGCAGATTTCAGATTATCTTTATATTTCTCTAGAAACTGGACCAAATTTGATAAACCTAATTATTTATTCAATGTAACTTATCACATGAAAAACTAAAATGGACATTAGCAAAAAGACCAAAAAGATAATTAAAAAGATTACTAAGTTGTTTCAGACCCATGTGTTTCTCATTTTCTCTGTTGATGAAGAAAAACTATCACTGAGCAAGGACCAGTAAGGGATTAAGATAAATATAAAAATAATTTTTGTTTATTCATTTTTTTCATTAATTTTAATTTTAATTTTTGTTTTGGAAACAATGTAAAAAAGACTACTTGCATAATCATAATACTTCTGAATAATCTACACAACTATCACAAACATATTAAATTTTTTAATATTATTTCTTGAGGTAAATTTAAACAATTTCCTCATTTTTTTAGTATTATTTAACATCACATTCTCATTAATGAGCACTTTGAGTATAACTGCAGTAGTTTGTAACATTATACATTTGTTAATGTATCACAAGCAGGCATTGCCACCATAACAGCCAAGAGTGGTTCTGACTGGTCTAATTTCACAATAAAAATACGTATTTGATCAGAAATACCAAGTTCTGAAACACACTCCACTCCAGTTTCAAATTGGTATGTTAAACCAGGGGCAAGAACAGGAATCTGAAAAAAACAAACAAAAAACAAAATGTACTTATAATATATGCTTCAAATTCGAAAAGCTCATCAAATTAAATTAAATTATAATTACCAGACATCGGATGTTTAGGGAAATGCCTATTTTTTTCTAGAGAACTTATTTAAAGGTTGATAATATATGTCCACGAATCATGACAAATGATGACATATGACGAAGTTTTATAATGCTTATTTTTGCTTATTTTTGGCATAAATGCCTATTTTTTGCATAAATACCTTTTTTATGCCTTTTTTGCCTTTTATTTATTATATTTATATACAATGCCAAGGCATCGGGATTGTATATAAATATAATATCGGAATTGGCGATGGTCCAACGTGATCATTCATTACGAAACCTTCAACTCATGTCTTGAAATTTAAAATTAGGAGAGAATTCCTGAAAGTATACCAACTGATTTTTCTCCTTTTCCTATTTCATAAACATCAGCCATGATCTGAGAACATGGACGATTGACAATACACCGAGGGAACCGAAATTTTAAGTGGAAATAAATATAAATTCCCTGAAGGTTTCAGTGTTGCTAGTGTTGGACTGCTAAAATATATGCCAATCACATCGTTCAGATATCCTTCTCCGCATTCAAAACTGATTTTGTCTCCCAGTCGTCGCAAATTTGAAATTGTGATCCTTGAAAAGTTACTGGTAATATGTAAATATTACTTGTTAATAAAACTATTAAGAATAAAATGTATAAGAGTTGTAAATATTAAATCTAGTTTTACATTAAAATATACGAACTGGTTTTGTGCATGTTTACAATATAATATAGACAAAAATTACAATTTTTCCATTTTATTGTGTATGTAACTTATGACAGTGCCTTTTTTCTCCTTATTCTTGACTTTTTCGGTGCCTTTTTAGGCGCCTAAAAGACGATTTTTTAGTGCCTAAACATCCGATGTCTAATAATTACCATAAAAAATATACTTGTGTATCTTTTTAATATGATCCCATTTAGGATGCAAGATGCATTTTACAACACACACAAATATGGAATGTGAAAGTAAGAGTGCAAAAGAAGAAGAAAAAACAGAAGAAAAAATATATATACATACATAAATGAAAGGTTTTTCAACACTGTAAATCTTATCATCACAGTGAAATGAAATGGCTAAATCTTTTGAAGTAGATGAAACAGACATGTTTTCCAATGTAAGATACAATTTAAATTTAGGGCCCAAACCCAACACCTGAAAATGAGAATATATCCATACATTGTAGTCTATTAAATGAATTATAAATAATTTCAAATAATTGCTATTATATCATTATTAGAACAAAATTGGATCTTACTTGTGCAGTCATCTTCAAAGGATCCACTGTACTGGTACTGATTGGATTATTACAACTTTCCAGTGCTCTAACACATGCACGAGCAGTATTCAATCTTAGCCGAAACAAATCATGCTGAAAGGTTTGATGCATTGCTACATAACAAGAAAATTAACTGATGATTCCAAATTTGTTCTATCTAAGTGGTTGTTAAAGTGGAGTAATGAAAGAATTCATACCAATAGCATTTTCTCTTTCTCTCATTGTATGTTCAACAAAAAGTTTGGTTTTCTTTGGAATTGCCATTTTAATCTGTTGAGCTGGGACTAATCCTATACTATCATTTTGTGGAGTAAAATGAGCAGTCCTTTTTAGAATCTTCACATATAATGATCCCCCTGAGGAAAAATTCAATGTAAATTAAATATTTTACACAGCTTAGACTTTAAGTCAATGAAATATTTTAAAAATTTATGTAGAACTTGTGTTATAATTGTCTTACCTACTGTTATCAAAATCAAGGTGTTCTCTTCTTGACCAAAATGACCAAAACGAAGAGCAGACACAGTATCTGGTACAGTGACAACATCTACTAGTTGACGGCCTTCATACAATTGCACAGTTCCACCGGTCATTGCCACTGCAAGTAATGTGAGGCTAAGATGATGCAAAGGCACAACTCCCATTGTTGTCACATTCTTGGGAGATTTGATCTCCCAATGCTTCTTACCCTGTTGAATATTAAGGTTGTTTTAAAAAAAAATTAAATTATAAATCCATTTGATCAAAACCTGAATCTTTTAGCAAGTCACTTTACATGAAGCAGCAACATGTCATAATTTTCTGCAATTGTTTCTTCAGCTAATGAAGACACTGATGATTTTACCCTGCAGTGGAACTTTTTTACTCCATTATTATAACATGTGTCTCATGTGAACAGTAAATGATATTTGAAGGGCTTTTTCCAATACATAACGGATCACTGATCATAGAATGGGTAGACCTGAAGGATCTTAACTTTTATTGGGTTCACCAAGTAGATGACTCACAGTCCCCAGGTACCTGGAATAGCAGATAACCAGGGATTTTTCTTTCAAAGAAAAGTACTTCCCCTTGATTTATATATTTTCCTCCCATACCATCTCTACCAGGTCATGTTCTGCTGATTCTCCTCTTACTGCACTGACTTGTCTCTCTCCATCCTGTCACACTGTCTTGCCCTTTGCTGTAGTCTGTCCACCTGCTTTGCAACCCCAAAAGCCAAAATACATTGTAGATTACATTAAACCAAACAATCACGAACAAAAAAACAATTTCAGTTCTTCCAAGGATGAATTCTGAAGTATTTTGTGAGTGGTCACATACATCGTACCAGGAACATATTATATTCTATTATTTTCTCTCCCTCTCTCTTTTTTCTTTCTTTCTTTCCATCTTCTTCTTCTTCTTCATCTCCATCTTATTCAACAACTTCATATTCATCTTTGTCTTCTTCTTCTTCTTCTTCTTCTTCTTCTTCTTCTTCTTCCAAACATGTATTCGTAACTTCTAGCTTTACTAACTTTGGCACAATATTTGCTCTAACATACTATAAATATAAGAATACCTTGGGAGACAACAATCCTACGCTACTTCAGACTGAAATTGAGGTATAAGGCAAGTGAGACACTTCCTCCAACTATACTATATAATCTTTACTTTACTATCCCACCATTTGTTTCAATAAGTAGATATTACTTAAGGAGACCTAAACTGGAACATGTAGGAAATAATATTTCAATTTTTGTCAAAATGTCTCATTCCAAGCCCTTTTTATATACTTTTATGTTAATTATTCTTTTGTCAGGTATCTGAACATTCTTTTACTTTCAAAAATGAAGGATACGCTTTGAAAAATATATTTTAAAAAATGTTTTTTCCCATAAAATATTCATTAAAAATTAACTTTTAGGTAGAAACTGATACAAAATCTAATTTTCATTGACAAAAATTCATCAACAATTTGATAAAAATTCATTGTTATTTTGTACCCAATGATAAGTGTCCGTTGCTATAAATATATAATTTGTTTAGGGTTACAATTAAATGTGATACATTTAGAGTCGATTCCCCATTGAAAACCCTCAAGATTTGGTCAAAAACAACTAAAAATGTACGAAACCCACACCAAAAACTTTTGGACTGAGACGGAGTTGTTCCCTCCTTTTAACCATTCAAAAATACATTCCAAAAATTCATTGAGAATTTCATTTCTGGTACAATATATCGTGTAAATAATTAAGTTTAATAGATAGGGAAGGGGCTGAAATGTAGTTGTCCCCTCTCCTGGTTTAGGCTAAATATACCTACACCCCTAGGACCAAATACCTCAGCTGTCCCTCTCTCTGTGGCTTCAGCAGATGACTGATCTTGTCATTGACAACATGGACGACATTGTAATTTGATTAAAACAAGCATTTGAAAGTTTCCTGAATGATCATCAACAGACTTCTTCAACAGTATCACTTAACATATCCTTCATTTCAGCACGAAGACAGAATAGGTCACCGTTGATGTACAGCTAGTAGGTCAAATTCAACCACTGTATGGAGAGTTCTAGCAGCCGGCTACTCTTATGGATACATTTCCGTCGTTTCTCTTATCAACAATGGGCCGCAGATCGCGCGCGATCTTCCCTTCCCCATCCTTGTCCTTCCTTCCTCTCCCCCCCCCCGACAAATAGTTACACATGTCTGGAGATCAGATAGGAGCTTAGCGGTTGCACCGGCTGGAGCGACACCGCGCTGCAGGAGATACCCGGAGAAGGGAACCTCCTGCAAGCCGACGTGTAGATGGGCGTCGGACCTCGCATTTCCGCGGAGGAGAAACGTCGCCAAAAGGCTTATATTACAGGTACTACACTTATGGAAGTAATGACCATTGCAGTTGCAACATCAAGCAAGTAAACTTTGGCTGAGCATCCTTTCATGGAAGTATTCTTCCATGATATTATGAGCCGTCATCCGGACGGGGGAGATCAATTCCGTGCTTTTCAGGCATTTCAGGCGAAAGCGTATCCGACCGCGGAAGCCTCCAACTTCACATTCTGTCTGAGACACAATCCATGTCTCGCATCGTTCACTTTATAAATGCGTACTTCCTCAGTTGGGGCAGTTCCCTTTCAAACAAATTTTCTATCAATATTTACTATACTTAAAACGGGAAGGAGACTTAATCTAAATGAAATATTAAATTTGGTAAACCATATGTTTGTTTTAAGAGGTCAATAACCAGTAAAAACTTCAAGATGAATCTGTAAATCAAACTTTCACGTAATTACTAAGTATCCAATGAACTCTTAATTTAATTTATACGCTTAAAATTAATAATTAGGAGTTCTCCAAACTTACCTTTCTAGTAAAACATTGAATAGTCCTGTCCATTAGAGCAGTGACAATATTATTGTTTTCGAGAATTACAACCATTGCCACAACTTGTGTGCTTAACTGCACCAATACCTTCGCTTCTTGAAATCCTCGACGTAATAAACAAATCGTGCCATCGCGACAAGCAGCTAAAATGCGGTATTCAACGTCAAATAGTCCGGTTGCCACAAGATGAACGGGTACAGTGTTGTTACTACTGCTACAGCCACTCAAGGACAACTGAAGAAGAAACATGAAATATAAATCAAACGGGGAAATGTAGGCAAACGATGGGTGTAAGTTCATATGTGTCTTGAGCTAACTCAAGAAGGTATAGCAATTGCAAGACAAGAACATGAACTAGGATTAAGGCTGGGTTGCCGTCAGACTCGGAGTCAGGCTAGAGGACAAGCGCAGTGCACCTAGAGTCGGCTTAGACTTCCAAACACCCCCTCCCGAAACTCTAAAACTTTTTTTCGGAGGGTGTCCGTAAGAATTCCACATCTTAAAGGTATTACAAAGCAGACTTCGTTTATCGGAGACAGCCTTCATCTATCAGAAGTTTGGAGGTTTCATTTTTTTATTCCGAGTATGATGATTACCTCATGTAGCCTCTTGACAGGTACCTTGATAATAATCCACATGCCCAATGCAATTGGGCCAATAAAAAGACTGAATGAATCCTTAGAATTCTCTTACAAAAGTTATATTTTCCAATATTCTTGATTTGAACTTTTCCAAATGTGGAACTAATAAATGAGGGGATCTACAAATGAATTACGGCAACTATGTAAATTGTAATCTTGACGGAGATTTTTTTCTTTTTCAGCAGCAGATAATCAAACTCTCTGGAGAGGGATGATCTTTGGCATCTCCTTCCCCACCCGCAATTCACATCCCGAGCAAAATATCTAAACCTGTCTAGACCCCGGCTCGACGGCAATTTTTGAGTATCCGCACGTCTACAGGCAGAAGCATACTATGCTCTCATTAATGTGTTTCATTTAAGAACTTATGCATTGTACTAAAACTTACACTTTCTAAGACGGTAAATGCTTCTGGATCAAGAACGTATATTCCACCATTCTCAGTACCAACCACCAAGCATGCTACAGCATCTTCTTCTGCCATATTTTTATTTAAAGTAGTAATGCTGGTAATCACAGTCTGGAGACCAAACAAACAATTTTCTCTGTATTACACTATAGCTATAAAAGGTGAGTCATTTTGAGGCATAAAAAATGATTGATGGATTACTAGTGATTCCGGTCGCGTCAACTATAGTCATTAGTCCGGGTAGTCCGGAACTAAGGTCATTAGTTCCATAACAAGTGTAGTGCAAATTTGTTGCTCTGGAGGTGGTCTTGCCCCGCTGGATGGTGAGATCCGGCGCCGACCTACCGTCGGCTAGCCGGTTTTTCCACAACTAGGTATCTCCCACCAGCGGGACACCGCCCCCACACTGTGCGCGGCTGACGCGCCAGCCGGGGCAAGCTCTAAGCTCCCGACCGGTCCCCGGCATATGGGGTAGTGTAGTGAATGTAAGTGTAAGTGCGTGTAAGGAGTAGGATAGAACAAGGAATGGGAAGGAAAGATCGCGCACGGCCCGTGGCCCGTTTGTTAAGGTACTGCTCCGGCGATCGCCTGATATTTATCGGAGAAACCACGGAAAACTACCGATCAGAGCAGCCGGCCGCAATAATTCTCCTCAATCTAACTAGTGTCGAAAATCCTGCCACCGTCGGGACTCGACCCCCCAGGACTTCCCGGTCAGAGGCACCAGTACAGTGATATCAGTTGATGCCCTGACCCATCTCTCCCGGTAGGCGGTAAAAATACGACAATTTTCCTCGTAACATTAGCAATAAAAATCATTTACAATTTGGGCCCCAGCAGCAAAGATTCCTCGGAAAGTGTTTTTTTTTTTTTCTTTTTTTTCCTGCTTTTGTAATTTTCCATTTTCGAGTCATCCTCTAAGTCACAGGAACGTGCGCATTTCCAACACTCGAAGGCCTGTTGTACCTGACCCTTGTTAGACTCTGGAGGTCGTTTGCAAACCTGAAAAAGCACGCTGCAGAAGTAACACGGCTGCGTAAAAGCTGCCTGAAACTCTTTTGAGGGAGAAAAGTAGAGGTCGGAAGAATGAAGAAAAAAGGTAGTCTTAATTATATATTATATCGTAAAGTAGACTAATGAAAATAAAAGTAATTTATATTTGAGCAATTTATTAACGAGACACCGGGACATCGTATACATCTTCACATATTTCACATCATATTAATTTACTTTTTTTAAGATATGCCAGATTTCATATGTAATTTATAGAGATAAATACTTTCTCAAGAATATGTGTTTTTCCAATAGTTCACATAATCATTCCAAACACGGTTGGCATCGTCCTACAAATATACTTTGTATATAAATACAGAATTTTGTTTCGTATTTCATATGATTCAGAGTTCGGAGTCATGGTCGCACTATAGTGGCAAACCAAATCATGTTGTTGTGCCGCGTTATTGAAAAGTGAGTGCACTGAAATTCTGACGGCGGACTGACGAGGTCGGGCGCGATCGCAGGGTCGCTCGCGATACATCACAGTCGTAATTTCCCCCTCCCCCTATTCCTTCAAGGCACAAATTTGCGTTTTTTCTCGTTTGTATCAGGATAAGTAGATTTTCTCGTTGGCAATACTTAGAAATATGCTTAGCGCATCGACTCTGTAAGCACAATTTTCTGAATGTTATAGAAAAGGAAAAATTGTCAACAAACTGCGGAGCAATAATGAAATGTTTCTCACCAAAATGCCATAAGAAACATTTGTTCATCAATTAGGGAAAATACGATGGTGTGTTTGTGCGCGCGTACGCACAAACGTGTGTGTGTGCGCGCGCATCTGTATGTTTTCCAGAAATGACTCACTCTGTATAAGTGAGAGATGCATAATGATTTCAATTCATAAATTACGCTTTCCTGGAATTTTGAAGTCATTGGTGGGCAACGCTTTTTCATCATCAAGCTTCTATACCACATACGTAGTGTAGAGAAAGTTATGTAAAGATTAAGCGAAAAACGGCAATTTTTCGGCAGAAAAATTTGTATTGCAGATCCCAGATACCTAAAAAAAATTAGATAACTTTTGGTTCTGTAAGTAGTAAATTACTTCCTCTAACACCTGTGTAGTCCGAACCCGCGTTTTGTGGGTACTTCATGCCGAACAATCGGTTTACTATAGAACTTCCGTCTGTGTCTGTCTTTATATCCGTCCCTCAGTCGGTCAACAACTCTAGTGACTACAGCGTAAGCAGGATGTTCTCCAAAATTGATATTCATCAATCGATTTGGCTGATGTCGCGACCTCTTGAATTTGAAACCTATATTTTAATATTTGGGGTTCATGAAGGCTCAAGGACATTTTCAAATTTTTCTCAAAAATGACTCAAACTTTTTTAATACAATTATGTTCTCGGTGTAAAGAACGCTTAAAAATGATGCAGGTATCAGTTTCTTTGAAATTTATAAATTCTCGAAAATTGCAAAAGTCCAAAAAAATTTCATTATCTTCTACATCTACACTATTAAAGTTAGATATTTTCCTCTCAATAAATTCTGTTCTTCAAAATTAAATCTTTAAATGACATACTTTTTTCAAAATATAAAAAGTTTTCGAGTAATTTTGTGTGAAATGAAGGCAATTTTAAAAATAATATTTTCTCAAAGTCGGCTTCAAATTTTTTCTTTAAACATTTTGTAGAGGTAGGGCTACACGCACTGAATAACATGACATAAACATCAATTTTGATGTCTTAGTTAGATTTTTCAAAAATTACACAAATGAAATTTTTTATATATCACTCACTACGTTAATATTTACATTAGGGGCCTTTTCTACACATTATTACATTTGTGAACACAAGTGCTTCAAATTATTTCTTATGAAGGTTTTGGAAAATTCAAAACTTTTCTGAGAAAATAAGCTCAGAATTGCACATTTTCAGAAATGCTCAAACGACATTTTCTCGAACACAGCTCCAAATTTCGAGGGCCGAAAAATTGAGAAAATGCGAAAAATTTCATATAGCACCGGTAGGTAGCAGCTGAAAAGAGGATGGGGCAAAATCGAAAAGTTAGCCAAATTACAAAATTAAATTGTGCAAATTCTGTAGCATCACTATTTTTAAATTATAGTTGGATCTAAATTTCAGTTGTGTGGTTCACAGACGGATGGGCAGACTCTGAGGCGGGATTCAGAGGGGGGAGAGGGAGCAACTGCCCGCCCTCCAATGTAGGGACACATTATTTTAAAACATTTCATTTCACGGATCTTCAAATTTATATTATAAACGATTTACTTTTTGCTGTATTTTGAGAAGAAATTTAATAATAATTAAGTGAACAATAATTTTATTAAGCAGAGCTAATAAGATAATTAATAAATTGGTGAACTTTAGTACCGTATTATAAAACGTGCGGGATTCAGCATAATATCCCGTATTAATAAATTATCTTTGAATTATATTGCTTTTAAACATTATTTACCTAGAAATATAACAGTTTCATGCCTAAAATCATGAGTCATAACACTCACATTAACATATATTATGATTAAATAAATTATTTCCATTACTAATTTCTTAGCGTTCTTAAATATTTCAAATGCCGAAAAGTAAATTCAAATGCCATAAGATCCACCTGACAGTCAACCAAACGGCTAAGAAAAAGAAGATATTTTCCCTTTAACATGCATTTGTTTAAAAGTTTGATGTTGATAAGGAAAGATCCAAGCATGAAAGCCATCACTTGATTTGTAGTCAAAACATTATTTTCAAACCAACATTATTTTCAAACCAGTGACAGAATTATGCAGTTTTTCAAGATGAATCAGAAATAAAATGTCATTTTTACATAGCAATTATTTACATTTAATGTAGAGGTTCTCATGAGTATGAAATATTTGTTGATGCAAGCTAACACAAAAATACGAGGAACTCTAACAAAAAACAAATGAAACAATTCACCTGCTTCTTAAGTGGAGTAGTTACGTGTGTTTCAACAAAACTCTTCCATTTATCATGCTCTAGAAGTAAAAGTTGCTGTGATCTAGGCGTCAGATGGGTGAATCCAATTTCCTGTCTTAGATTCTGAATTAGTTCAAAGAATGTGTCTACTTCCATACACTTATCTCTCATCTGAAAATTAAAATTTTTCATATAATTATTTTAAACATGTAGATTACCTACTAAAAGTCGTAAGTACAATAGCAAAGTTACAAACATACCAACCTGTAGCCACAAATCTCTTTCTAAAGCATTCACTTCCAAGGTTGGCAAGGAAAATTTGAAGTAAGGCCTCATGTTTTTATAAATGTAAATATTTGGACCTGATGCCACAGCTACAGCTACATAAGAGAGGTTAATTACTGTACTGAATAAGCATAAGATTATGAGTAATTATGCAAATACATTTGAAGTAAATGGTTTGTATTTGTTTTGAGTTAAATTGACCTAGGCACTATTGAAAGTCGTTAATTATTTGGGTCTCATACCCACGGTTCAAATGGATGGGGGATGCTGGGGATTGTCACACTGAGAGAGTCTGTTGTCTCATGTTGGAAAATTATTAAGTTCTTCTTGACAGGCACACAATTAACCCACATCAGCCAATTCATTTACATATTACACACTCTCAACTATTCAAACAGAGAATTTCAAAACATTCTTAAAAGCATTCTTTAGATTAAATTAGACCATCTTGCATAAGCAACGATGGTCTTTGTTTCTCTCATCAATTCTTCAATTTGTCCCCGCTTGAAGTTTTGAATATCCCCCTCCAGAGAAAATTGCCAATTTGCACCCTGCTCATGTCCATCTACTAGCGATACAGACACCACAATTGAACATCGATAAGTCTGTCTCATTTCATTACATAGATAAGGCCTATTAAATTACACTAATCAATACATATTGTCTTCCAAAAAGGAATATTCCTCATACAAACACTGAATAAAAAGCATAAAAATTATCATAAAATAAGAGTTCTAAAATGTATTTCTCTTTGTAATGTAA
>BLKR01012440.1:0-19644 GCA_011170035.1 Teleogryllus occipitalis
AATATGAAATGAAATACAATGAGAAAGGAATCTTCTGTTCTTTACTTTGTATTCTTAACAAATCTATAGGAAAATCATAATAAAGGCATTATTTCAACAACATTCGAAAATTGTTGTTGAGAATCTATGGGGAAACTGTTAATGCCGGGTCCTGGTAATGTAAAAAGTGTTAACTAATGTTGTGAAATGTAGAAAAAAATCCTTTAACTCGTGTTGCCCGAAACCAATGTTTTGTGGGTCGTTGATACAGAAAAATCGAACGTCGGCAAAAAACCTGTATGCACTTAGTGTGTCTGTTGATGTGTCTGTTCTTGTGTCTGTTCGTCTGTCTGTAATTTTAAAAAAAAATTATATGACCTTATTGAAAGAATTATTTATGGACAACAAATTTCATTTGAAAGAAAAATCTGTGTTCAATTTTAGAGTTGTAGGAAAACGCCGAAAAAATTCAAACTTTTCCAATTTTCGAAAATTCAGAGTTTACAGTGGACATAGGACGTATGTCGCCTTTATAAGTGTAATTTACTCTATTCTTAGAAGAAATGTAAAGAAAAAATTTGGGGTCGTTTTTGAGAAACTTTTGAAAATGACCGACGGCTTCATGTAATGTACCCTCAAATTTTAAAGAATGATTTTTAATATCTCAAAGTTTCAACTAGAATCACATCGACAAGGGATTCTTCAATTTGGAAAAGATCGTACGATCTGTTTAGGCGCTAGTAGTGTTCACAGATGGACGGAGAGACGGACAGACGCAGAGAGACTGACATTTTGCTTTCAATTGATGTTTTGGCATCAAAGACCCACAAAACAGGATTTATGGTTACATCACGTGTTAGAGATTTTTTCTCTTAATTTAGTAACTGGATTAATCCACTCCTTTGTTTTCAGGGCCCGGCAATACATTTTTCTGCCGAAAATTCGCCGTTTTTTTCGCGGAGCATTACATAACTTTCTCTATACTACGTATATTACTCCGTATGTATGTGGGTATACGAGAAAGTAAAAAGTTACGTAATTCTACGGAGGAAATCGGCTAATTTTCGACTCAAAAACTGTAATTTCCGGGCCCTGGTGTCAAAAAGTGGATAAATTCAGTTGATAAATATAGAATAAAATCCCTTTAACATGTGGTGTAGCCAGAAGCCAGGTTTGGTGGGTAGTAAATAAAAAAAAAAAGATTAATGGTAAAACGTGTTTCCTCTGTGAATAATGCTAGCGGCCAAACTGTTCAGGCAATTTTCTCTAAAGTTGATATTCCGCAAGCGGTCTGACTGATGTCGAGCCCTCCTGAATTTCAAATTAATATTCTATTTTTGGATGGTACTCTACAAGAAGCCCCTGAAACATTTTCAAAAATTAAAAAAATGGCATGAACTTTTCTGGTTAACTTTTATTGCCGGATAGCGTAATGGACGCTATAAGACGATGGCGGAGATGATTTTCGTTCATATATTTAATTTTTCCAAAAATGCAACAAAACAATTTTTTTCCGGCGTTTTCCTACAACTTAAGTATTGAAGATAGTTTGTTTCCTTAATGAAATGTGTTCATCAAAAACAGATCTTCAAATATTCCTTTCAAATAAACAGTCCTTTAAAAAAATATCACGTACAATTGTTTAAAAATATAAGTACTTTAGATAATTTTACAATTTTTGAAATAGCAAATTTGAATTTCCCCCGCTTCGTTTGACGAGCTGTCATTCTGAATTTCTTTTGAATTCTGATGATTGTCAGGACGGACAAGGCGCTATTACGACGCTGTATTTTTCATTTAATGTCAAAAACAGTTAAAAATTGTGAGTAATGTACTGTAGGGAGAAATGTATTCTGTGAACGTTTTCTTAAATTTTGGTATCCCCGTGGCCTAACTCATATACAAGACGAATTCTGAGTACAGAAAGAAACTAGCGTTTATTCTTCAAATCGCACGAGCGTTTGCTCTTTGAGTTGCATTGATTTAATTGAAATTATCTCAATGAGGTTTTCTCTCTTAATAATAGTATTTAAATAAAACATGAAAGAAAAACAGAAAATACCGGAATTTTGAAGGAACATTTATTACAGAAATTTGATGTTTTGTTGTTATAATATTCAACTATGGATATTTGAGATGTGTTTCCGAGAAGTTCATTGTTGGCGACATGAATGGGAAAGATATAACATACGGCGGCTTTGGCCGGTATTACACTATAAAAGTTATATGACATATCTTTGATAAAGAACTTTGTGGCAGTCTTTGAACTTTGATGAGAAAACTTTGACAAAGAAATTTGATGAGCGTATTACATTTCGTCCAAATTTTATGTAGGTTTGCTCGCGATTTACAATCAATTACGCACAAATAGTTGTGCTTTGCTACTTTATGTTTTATTATAACTAATCTATGTTTAATGCTAATGTAGTAAAAGGTAAATAAGAAAACGTTTGAGGGTGAGGCTTTAGAACAACGCCATGGTGAGGTTATGGGTCGCACATTGTGAAGCATTAATTAAAGACCTTCGAAATGAAGAATTATTTGAGGATGGATGAGGAAACATTCAATTTTCTTTGTCGTTCTTCCTTCTTTCGAAATTCAGTCCTCTGATAGGAAAGTTTAAAAAAATTATCTTCCTGAACTGGGCATTTTCCAAACACCATATTTTCCACTTCCCGGGAAAATGTGTCCTACAAACGTTAATTCGTTTGGTTTTACTTTTGTAGTTCGGATGGACAGTATTATATAAACTTTCTAATTACTCTCACTCAGCAATTATGACTTTGGTTGAAGCAATACCCCTATATCGGACGCCATGTTACCAAATATGATAAAACTTGGAAGCCGGAGACTACATTTTATCCAAGAAATTTTATAAAAGATTGGCTATTACACTGTCATATTTCTTTTATAAAACACCTTTGACAAAAATCTTTTACAGTGTAATACCGGCCTTTATTTACTTAACGATAATGTTAGAATATCTCTACGTTCAATAAAATGTTGTAATCAAGTTTAAAGTCGAGAAGTATATATATGTCGATATATATAAAGTCGAGAAGTATATATATATATATATATATATATATATATATATATATACGGAGATATGCATTAGGTAATACGTACTTATAATAGTATTCATTCATTTACTTTCCAAATTATTTTACCTTTTTCAATAAATAAAGTAGCAAATCAAAATAGATTTTGAAATAGAGTTCGCAGCGAAAATGAAATGTTTTAGCGGGCTTACTGCTTTCCGGGGCATCTATAACTGTTTAATTTCTTAATTATTTATGAAGAGACTAATTATGATTTGTTTGGTTGTACTTGTAAGGTCATCATTTAAAAGAAAATATAATATTTAAGAATGATTTTAGAATATCTTGAGATCGGGCAAAAATAATTGTATGTATTCGAAACACGAATTAGTGGTCCATAAACAAGTCCTATAAGAACATTTAAGCACAGCAATGCTAACTGAAAAACAAAACAATTTTAACAGGAATTGATAAGCAAATATGTGCCCATTGTTGGCAGCGTCCGTTGTTGCTGCCCACAGCATCCATTGTTGCGCTTATTGCCGACGCTTCTGAGGTTGATGCTCTCTTCAGCTGCCTGACCCAGTTGGGACTCTACAGCCAGGTGTTAGTGGTGTGGGATTTTTCTTCTCCTAGTTTTGCCTCCACTCCCCTGTACTGAGACGGGGATTGGTAAACTAGGAAAAATAACATAGGGGTTAATACATTTTAAGTTGGACAGGTTATTTAATTAGGCCTTTAGGAAGACGGAAATGGGGGGGGGGAAAAGGATTTAATGTTTTTATTGATTTTTACTTTCTCGCACTTACTGTCGTAAGAAGAAAAGGTATTGTAATCGTGCATCAGAATACGGCGAATTTTCGGCAGAAAAACCGTCCCATCCTGGTAACGAAAAAGTGAATAAATTTATTTGCTAAATTTAGGGGGAAATCCTTTAACGCGTTTAGTAGCCAGAATTCATGTTTTGTGGATCGTTGTTACCGAAAAATTGAATAACGGCGAAACGTTTGTCTATCAGTCTTCCGTCTGCGAACAACGCTAGGGGTTAAATTGTTCAACCGATTTTGTCCAAAATTGATAATACCCAATCGATCTTGTTGATATCACGGTCCCATTAATTCGAAACCGATATTTTAATTTTGGGAGGTACTTTACATAAAGGCCCAGAGATATTTTCAAAATGTTCTCAAAAGCAGCGTCATCGGTTTTTATTATTTTTTTCCATAATCTCAAGAACGTTTAAGAGAATGATTTGATGAATTGATGAATGAAATGATGATGATGAATTTTTAGATCTCATGTTGGCGTCTGTCTGTCCGTCTGTAGTTAACACAAGCATCTCAACGCTGCACGTTCTTTTTTAGTCAAATCTGTGATACATGAAAGTTTAAAATCATCTTTGTGAGAGACAAAAGTTATGAGAGTTTCTGTGGCATAGCAGGTAAGCGCACTGTTGAAGAAGCTTAGACACGTAAGATCGAATCTCATCCACGGCGAATTACTTTTGTGGGTAGAAACATTTTTGCGGTTAATTGTATAGTTATAATCATTCGTATCCATTATAAATATCACATAAAGTATGTGTTTTGAGGCGCCACTATTTCTTTTAGTGTGTTAATGTCTTTAAGAATCACGTATAAATATGCCACTATTGCGATTCTGGCTTCAGAACGTCTGCACGAGCGCCCGTGTTGAGCTCTAGCGTTATCGCAACTTTCATCTGTGACGTAATTCAACCTTGGCCGTAGTCGCCGAAAGATAAGACCGGGAACGACGTCCACAGAGGGTTCTAAAGACCACGGCTTCTGGTTGAAAATATTTCTTAGTAAAATGAGCTATGTAGTTGCGTGGGTTTTATGCGGTTGCATTATTTTTGTGAATTTGATATCTTTGACACATGTAGAACATTTCTCTAATAAAAAATCTAAGTGCAATGAATATCACGTAACTATTCTTAACGTAATAAGTGTGCTTGGACAGCGTTTTGAGAAATACCGGTGATAGCTCAGTGCAGTCGAGCCAGACCTACAGACTACAGGGATCCGAGTTCAAATCCCAGTAACTCTGGAATTTTTTACCTCCACGTGTAAAGAGTTACGTAATGCCGTAGGAGGAAGTGTCGAAATTTTCACAGAAAACACGTTTTGTAAGTAGCTAGTTCGAAAAAAGTGGATTGTTGGTATTGTTCTTTTATTTTCTATACACAAGGCTGTCAAAACGCTTGTTTTTTGAACCCGAAAAAGTGATTTTCCAAAACCCCTCTTTGTGAATCCGTCTTCGTGTGAGTAATTCTAGAGCCTTAAGTAAACACGATTTTCACCAAAATGGATATTCCTTGAACGATCTGGCTAATATTACGAATCTTCGAATTTGAAACGAATCTTTTAATTTTGAAGGTACTTTACACCAAACCCCATCATATTTACATCATTTTCTCAAAAAGAGCTCCAATTTTTCTGTAAATCTATTCCTCGAAGCACAAGATGTTTAAAGGTGGCGTGCGTTCAATTTTGGGCGAACGATCTGAATTTTCGAAAATTGCAAACAAATACCTCTTAACATTGTCGAAAACAAATACTAACGCTAGAGATTTTTGTTTCATTAAATCTCTTTTTAAAAATAGATATTAAATTAATGTAAATTAAACACTCCACTCTCTCCTAGTAATGATCCACTCTTCACTAGTAATGATTGCTGCTATTGGGTCTAACCGCTTCCTTATTCTTTGGAGGGCTACTGTTTTTTTTAAATTTTTTTTCCAACAGTATTATCTCAAAAGTACTGGATGAGAACAGTTGATATCTGGGGTTGAAGGGATGGTGTTAGCTCCTATTGTAGGCCTGATTCCTTGTGATTCCAGTGAAAAATCAGTAACTGCACTGAAACAGTAGAAGCTCCCGTCAATTGATAATCATAAGTGAATCACCATGTACTGGGTAGCGAGGAGAACGAGAAAATCTATATAAATTGTCACCTGCTCTTTCTTTCTCAGATAAACACTTGGAGAGTTTATCAACATCAAATCGGAATTTTAGCGCCTTTGATGTAATATTAAACATAAAAAAATCCCTTCCAGTTGTCTGCGTGTTAATTTTTAGTGTATCAAAATAGCCCCGACACCCGTATTACATTAGTCTCTTAAGTTGTATCATATTAGCCCCACAAATTTGAGGCTGTATATATCATGACACGATTAATATTATTGCATTATTTTAACGCAGAAAAGAATATTAATTCTTTCTTAATGATAACCTATTTTCAAAAATATCGTGTCACAAAAAATAACGAAGTAACATCAAAAGATTTATATCACGGTGGTAAAGTTTTTGACTGGAAAAATTAGGCATTTTAGTTTTGATTTTTTTCCTCCCAAATATTGTTACATTCTGAGTGTTTGCTATATGGTCATTATAATAGAATATATTTCCTATCATTTGTCATTTTCTTGTTAATTTTGGACATAAATAAATAACAACTCTTAAAGTGTAATACATTAACCCCAATTTTCTACTGTATAATATTAGCCCCGACTGATCTTTATAACATTGCCGAAAAAATGAACGCTAGAGATTTTGTTTAATGAAATCTCTTTTTAAAAATAGATCTTGTATTAAGATAAATTGAACACCCTGTTTTTTTTAACTGCAAATGCTTCACTTTCTTTTCGCATCGGAAAGGAGGTAACCTGGTGGTGAGGGGGAACCGTGTCAGGTGAGTTAACTTTAAAGACCCGAGTTCGAATCCCGACGGGTAGAAAATATTTTCTGCTGCAGTAGGTCTTTTTTTGTTTCTTTTTTGCAGGTTCACATAGTCCGTATTGAATATTGCATAGCAATTACGAATAATACGTGAATAATATGCTTTTGAGGCAACACTTGTTTTGAACATAAAACACTTTCTCAATAGTATGAATAGTAAGAAAAACTTTATTTAAGTGAGTAAACTTAGACTATTCACTTTGATTCTCTAAATTAAAACTTGACGTAAGTGAGAACAGTGTCGTCATAAGAGTTATTATGATATATATATCCTTTATTTTTAAAATCTTAGGCCTTGAAACGCGTCTCAAATTAATTATTAATATAATAGCAATAGCTATTTATATATAATATAATTTCATAATTATTTCCAAAGAACCGGAACGCCGTTCCGTCGCGTACCAACAGAAATCAAGCCTTTTATATACAGGATATTCGGGGAAGAAATGTCGAATCTTCGAAAAATAGCTGTTAAGACAATTTTAAGCTTATTTTGTCTAATAAACTACACGGATATTCCAAATGGCAAAGCCGCAATAAACATTCAAAAGTTGGTTCGGATATATGTTTTCTAGGCAACTATTTGCGTTGTAGAAGCATATAAACACTTCATTAATATCTAAATTGTTTATGATTAACAAAATAAATGAATACATTTGATCAGAAAGAAAAATTAACCTAGAAATAAAAAAGCACCCAATTTTCACAGTTCAACTGCTTTTTTATTTCTCGGTTAATTTTTTTCTGAACTTATATATTAATTTATATTGTTAATAATAAACATGTTACATGTGTCTGGTCTGTTTACATGATTCTAGAATGCAAAGTTTTGCGTAGAAATCATATTTTGAAACCAACATTTGCGCGTTTATTGCAGCTCAGTCATTCAAAATATCTAGGTAGTTTATTAGACAAAGTATGATTAAAATTGTTTAAACAGTTTTTTTTAAACTTTCGACGTTTCCTTCCCAGATACTCTGTATATCCATGCTTCTTTAAAACCAAAAGCAATAATTTGCGTACTGAAAACTAATTAATTAAACCCCTGGCAGTATAACTGTTAACATAAGTACTGTCACACATCTTTCGCAGGATAAGGAGTAAAATTTAAAGAAACATAATAGTTCACGTGAATTTTGACAAATTGCGTCTTACTTTCTATGATATTCAAATGGTAACATTATATTACAATATTCAATTGGTTAACAATTTCGGCTAAAGAGTCTTGTTTGATAATTCTCCAATTTCGTATTGTAATAAGATATCTTATGATACTCATGTCGTAAATAACTATTTGACAACTATTACGTTTAGTGTATGTGTCTAGCAGTTTTGTATTATTCTGAGAAACTGGATCATACGAATCACGTTTACTACGTTATTCACACAGGAGCACATGAATCTCAAAAAAAGTATTTAATAATATAATCCTTGCTGATAAATCAACGTTTTATTGATGATTTTAATTTTGAAAATTTTCATTAGTTTGGATGTTTAAATATAGGTATCACATGTAATTACATGTCTGTTAAACACGATAGCATTATATGAAGCAAGAAACATTGTTTTTCATTTGATCATTCATGTAGTCTGTATTGGGAAGGTCATATCACTTGACCACCAAGTTCGTTCTATGTATTTTCACTGGGAAATGCTAGTGCATTGATATTTACTAAACTGTAAACAAACGCTAAATCTCTTTGAATTGTTATAACATCTGTTTTGCTTTCTTTTAGTAATATCAACTCGTTTTACCAAATACGTGAGTTTGTGATATTTTTACACGCTACAATAATTTAATTTTACAAGTATTTATTTTCAAGCATTTAGGAATTCATGAAATTTCATTGAAACGTTCGCCAATCTAAAAACATTTTAAATGTATATTAAATATATAATAATGTTGTTTAAAAATATGTATTAACAATGCGTAAATTTAGCACATAAAGCTCTGATTTGAATATTATACAATGAAATCATCAAATTAACAGTTTTAGAAAGGAATGATAAATTGAATTGAAAATATTAACTTAAAGTTTATATACGTTTATTTAGAAATTTCTATACTTGTGTAAATATTGTGATGTGTGATTCTACTCATGTGATCTTTCAAAAAAAAAAATTGAATATTTCTGTATTTGAAAACCTTAACACTACATTCATCCAATCCAGTGCAGTTTATAGCAAACAGCTAAGCAATATGTTTCCCTATTTTTTAATGGTAATGGTTAAACAAGAGGAACAAATAGTTTCTGACTCTCGGTGTTAACAGGGGACTTAAAAAAAATTAATAATACAGTTATTCGGTTGCTCAACATCCCTTTGATAGAAAAACAGAAACAATTGTTTGGGCGTAATGCACCTTGAAAATTTTTTCTTTTTATAATCAATTCCTTTCCTATTTGATAAACATATCGACTTGCAAATTGTAGGACTTAAAAGAGAATATAAAACCAAATAAAAGTTATGCTCATACTCGCCGTAAAAATACGAATTTAGCATAATTAAATTGGCCACACAATTTGTTTACAAGCAAGTGCATTTTAAGCGTATGTGGCATGCAAAAGCGCGGCATTGGAGAACTGTTTTTTCAGTATGCCCATCCCACGCTATTCTGCTAGCGCGAATGAATTAAGCGCAAAGAAATGGGGTCTACTAAGATGTTAATTTCTTATAAACAATTACATATATCTCGAGAACGAGATATAGTAGCACCGAACGGATTCCGGAATTTTGCATCACATTTAAACGCCATTCAGATTAGACAATAAAAAAATTTGCAACAATTGAAAATTTATAAACAATTTCCAAATTTTGCAAATCTAAAGTGGGGAGAGTCTCCCGATGTCCCAGAACCAAAAACAGCGAATTAACAATTTTGCAACAATTTATATTTTTATAAACAAATTCGAAATATGCGTTAGAACGGCCGGGAAGGCTCCGCAAATTGTGCCTGAAATGAATATCTCAAAATAGAAGTTTGTCAGGAGTTACAAATCGATTACTAAAAGTTAGAATAATTGTTGCTAAAATTATAAATATTTACTGGTCTATAGACAATCATTCTGGACGGAAAACACCACTTAGAAATATTTTTTTCGTCGTGGCGTACGCGCAGGCAAACTATCTCCTTCGGCAGGGAAATATGACGATATTTCCGTCTCGTACGTAAACGAACTAGCCCCCTCCCCCTGAGACAGCGTTCTTTCTGCCCCTTGGGATGTTGCACCAATCACAGACAACTGTGGTTCTACCTGCTAGCGATTGGTCAACGCGGCCCTCCCCCTGCCCTCCCCCAGGCCGAGGGGTGTCCAAGTTTGTCGGCGCGGTGTGGAAGATAGAATTTTGAACGACATTTTTTCTGAGGGAGAGGGTACATAATTCTATCCCAGTCTGCCCGAGTATTGTACTGTGCTTATCTGCGTGCCAGGGGGAGTAAGCCTGATGTGGACTGATTTGTGAGCGCCACATGTGGGTTTACGAGTCACTTCCAGTACAGACAGTTTTCCAGCCGCAATATCCTTGCGAGCCACAGAGAAGTGGTCAAGTAGAGGATTGCACAAGGTACCCTAGGGTGCTGTAACGACCCAGGCTTTTGCGTGTCACTGTAATAACCCACGATTTTTTACGTCGAAGTAATGATGCACACTTCGCAGGAGTCAATTTGCTGGTAAAATCTGCCTGGCATACCTCCCTGATTTTGCCCTGCTGTTGTAAATTTGGGAAGTTAACATGCATAATTCACGTACACAGAAACACTTGAAATGACGTTTTAGTATGAATTTAATAAACCCAATTAAAATTTTATATCATGGCCCTCCTGGTTTATGAATGTGAAACTTGGGTTCAAAAACAAGGTTTTAGGAGGATTGAATCAGCAGTAATGAGATTTTTGAGAGTAGTAAAGGGCTGTACACAGAGACCAAATAAACAGTGAAAAAACAGAAGAACTAGGGCGGAGAGAAACAATACATGACAAAATTAAGATGTACAGACAGCAATGGGTAGTACGTATTGGAAACATGCCGCAAGACAGACTTCCGGTGCAAGTTCTGAATTATAAGCTGAGAGGAAAGAGAAAAATTGATGCGAGCTCCTTTATCGGTCACGGCTCACAATGCAGAGTAAAATATTTTTCACTACTCGGCAAAATCTACTTGCGCGACCGATTACATCACTGTTTAAAAATACAGTGATGATAGGGGAAGGAAGGGGAGGTCAATTGTGACCAAATGAGATTAAATGATCAGAACCCTAATGATAGATGAATGAAGCTTTCCATAGTAAATATGTTAACACTTCTTTAAATTACAATTAATGTAAATTTTTACTTATTTCTCCTTTTTACCATTCACAAAATTAACACCAAGAAATTTAATAAAGGAAATTTTAAAATAAAAATATTGAATTCATCTTTTTAAAATAAATAATAACAAATGTGTTCAATTTATAATTATTCATGTGATAGTTAGATTTTATCTCGGCATTTTTGACGGATTACCTCTAGAATGTGTTAATCCCATCCTGAAGACTTTTAATAGTGTCAACGCTTTGAATGCAACGTCACAAAAAATTATGCTGTAGGAAAAGAGAGAGTAAACGTTTCATTATATGGAGAAGTTGTAAATTAAGTTTTTCTAGGAAGTTAGTAGTACGATAAATATATTTGTCAATTAATTAGACTTTCAATGTCTAATAAAAATTCACCACGCATAAAGATAGGATCAGTGAAAACCATTAACATTAAAATAAGTAAAAGACATCACTTTTATTGCAGTTTTTTAGGGTAGAAACATACAAGTATATTTTTCTTCTCCCATAAGTCATCCCATCTACTCCCAATGCTGTCATTTGATGGCTGCAATCAGTTGCAGAATAATACTCATACGATACAGTTTCCATTATGATGCAGATTCTTGACCAATTACAGAGAAGTTTAAAAACCAAGTATTGACACTTAATTAATCATTGAAAATCGTTCTATAAGAATATAGTAAATGTTTCGTTCGATTGTGTACATTAAAATTGCATTTTATATTATATTATGCTTGGCAGTTTTAATATCTTTCATTATTAATATTTTTCATGGAATACTATTTCAAATAAATGGGATCATAATTTCACTTTCATCCTATTTGACTAGCGCAGTACTCACTCGCAAGCGGACTGGTAACCTCAGCCACCTGCGGCAGCATGCGACGCGACGCGACGATAGGGTTATGAAGGTGTCCGCTAGGTGGCCTTGTCTGAATCGTACATGTCAACTGCCACAAAACGATTCAATGTAAAAGTTTATCTTATAAAAGTCGTAGAAAAAGTCCCGTAAGAAATTCGATGTAATGGGTAATAGGTAAAGTTTACAATACTCGCTCGTTCCTCGCTCGTTCCTCGCTCGTCTCGTAATATCACACTCGTGAGTTATTTTCCATCATTACATCGTCGTTTCATAAAGTATTATTCTTAAACTACTTGCCTCACGCTCCCTGCTTCTCTATTTGGAACTTTTCAAGAAACAATAACATACTTCGCATTACATTCAGGTTCTTGAAAGTCCGATTCAAACCCCCGTAACTCCTAGACATCACCCTCACCCATTAACTGCGCAATCTCTCCTAACCTTGGACTATACTCATAACTTATTAATAATCAGAAAATAAAATCAGTCTCTACTGGAAAATAGCCATAGTCTTAATGTTATATGTAACAATGTACTTTTTAATCCTCAAAAAACAAAATTATCGAACGAGAATCAATAACTTAAAAAACCTTACAGTAAATTATTTGGCATCTTTGCTAGAGCCTAATTCACCTTTTTTGCATTAAAAATTCGACTGTATAGGTTATTTTAAAATATAGAGCAATGTACCCGACTAGAAATATCGAAGAGGAAAGAAAAGAAATCTAGAAATCATATCCGAAAGAATTGTCCTAATTGATTTCTGAACAGGATATTAAGCATACACAACTCTCAAGAAAATAAATAAAACATGTTTTAGTAAAATTATTTTCTCATGTCTTATGATTCGGGAATACCTTCAGGGTAACATTTTTCTTCGCGATACACATTAAATATCAAAATATTAAATGTAAAAAGAACTATTTGACTCGTGGAAAATTTCCATCTGATATTGGACAAAAGGAATTTCATACTGTCTGCTTCTAAAGAATTCAGAAACTGGGTAACAAGCTACTTAAACCTTTATTAGTTTGAAAATGTATGCTAATAGCGCAAAGAAGATTCACAATCATTGTGATTTTATTTACCAATCAGCTTGGCGTAATATAAGCAGCCAACAAGAGAGCAGCTAAAGAAGAAATGACGCAGTTCAACGGCCAGGGCTGAGGGCGCTCATTAATATTTCATTAACGCCCACAAAGGATGGAATTAGACCGCGCCTCACTCAATGCACTTACGGCTCCCAGAGCTCATCGCTTCGCAATGAGCCAATTTGCATCATCAGAAAATGGTTCTCACAGCATTTCCTTCGTTCGTAACTACTTCTTCCGTGATACCAGCTTTACGGATAACAAGACCTGTATTTTAGCATTTTGTTAATTTTTCTAGGACCTAGGATTCTGCATATCTAAATACTACGAAACAAGAAACTTTTTTGAAAATATTTTACATTTACATTCTAAAACGAGATATTCGATTCTTTTTACGAGATAGATTTGATGAGGTTCTCGTTTTTTTGGTAGTACACTAGAACAAAAATATCCACGCAATACAGATTAGCATCCAATTTGCTCATTTAACTTGGATAAAATATTATAGCTCAATTTTACGCGTAATAAAATAAATACAATAGCTCAATTTCTGAACGAAGTACATCTGTACCTTTGATGTCCATTTCAAATAAAAATGGGATATTTTAACTAACTCGTACCAATTTCTTAGCAATTCCGGAAGATATTGTAAAGTATTAAGAAAATACATTAATATCAATTAAACAAGCAATTAAAATTACTTTGTGTCCACTTTCATTCAGAGGGCAAAACATGCTTAAACTTTTCTCTTATACGTAAGTAAATATTTGGCACTTTAAGATTGGATTAATCCAATTTTTTCTACCTAGCAGTGTTCCCAGACCTGGGCCCAGTTTTTATTTATTACTAGGGGACGGATTTTGATAACCTAAAACATTACCAAAAATGATCAATAAAATTCTCTTAAAATGTTTTTAAAATGCCCTAAAAGCAAAGAAAAATTACTTAAAAATGTGATCAAAACCAGTTAAGATGAACATCTCAAGCTGTTGGATATGTTACTGATGTAATCGAGGCTTCTTCTATTCGGTCAAGTGAACTCAGCTTTCAAACTTTTGATTTGGACTGTTTTTTTACCAGAAAATCTCTGTCTTCAGTTATCCCGAAATAGGCTGAACCGTCAATAACTCTGACAGGCGTCACAGGAACCTTAGATTTACATAATCAAAATGGCTGATATTAAAACTTCTGAGTGAAGAAATCGAATAGGCTACCAAGTATAGGTACTCAGGAATTCTGTGGAGAACATTTGTTGCATCTCGTAAATATTATTTGCAGCAAGTACCATTAAAATGACATTAAAATCGATCAAATCAGCGAAAACGCCTTGAAATTCACGGAAAAAGTTAAAAATGACTTATTAGCCGAAATCGAAAAAAATTCAAACAAATGGCGTATAAAATGGATCATTTCCTTTTGTCATAACATAAAATGAATTTCTATACTAAAAGACATTGTTCTGAAGTGAAAAGAAAACTACAGCCAGATGGAAAGTGGTTTCTTCAATTTGGAAAAAATCGTGGTTTAGGTGTGGTTTAGGCGCTAGTAGTGTTCTCAGACGCACGGACAGACAGACGGACAGACAGACAGACGGACAGACGGACAGACGGACAGACGGACAGACGGACAGACGGACAGACGGACAGACGGACAGATGGACAGACGGACAGACGGACAGACGGACAGACGGACAGACGGACAGACGGACAGACGGACAGACGGACAGACGGACAGACGGACAGACGGACGTTTTGAAAAAAACACTTTTTCGGTAGCAAGGGATCCCAAAACGTGTATTTCCGTTAAAATCTCGAAATCGATTTTCCGCATCATTACAGAACTTTCTCTATTCTACGTATATTACTCCCGTCAGAAAGTAAAAATGACATTACATTAAAATTCAGTCCATATTTTTTACCCACACCGAGGGATAAGGGAGACATGAGGCGAGCATAACGTTTTCTGCTCTAGCATACGTGTCTTTTATGAGCTTCTCTCTTGTCAGACACTTAAAGAAACTGAGACGATTGTAATGGAAAATGACAGATTTTTTTTCTCCTACCGGGAATTGAATTCGGGATTGCACCACAGAAAGTTAGCACGTTGTCCACGGGTGTAAAAGTGATTTTAACAGAGTATTGTGTAAAGTGATTTTCACGCAGTTTAGTGACGTCGTGGTAAATAATAAGTTTGCAGACACGTGCTGTAGAAGTACTATGTGCTATGGTTTTAGGAATATTTTTAAATGTTTCACAATTTTAACTTGTGTCTAATTGATACATCTGTTAGAACTCGCATCTATCCTTGACAGCATAGCCGAAGCCTATTTATTCCAGTCAAATGGTACCAGAAAAAAGTTTTATTATAGTTTTGATATTTGGTTTCTTTATTTTTTTGGGGGTTGCTAAACACGAATATCAGGATTTTCAACAAAAATTTTGCAAGGATATACGTTTTTTAAGCAAAAAGTGTAAAAATCACGCTTTTTTCATTTTCTTCAAAATAACTCAAAAGCCATCCATTTTTCGTAATAAATGGTCCTATATGAAATAAAAGAAGATACAAATACCTACATTTCATGTCCTGAAGATTTTTCTCCAATTAACGGTTTAGTCGTGAGAGCACCACGAAATGTGATATTTGCGAAACACATGAAAAATGGGAATTATCCCACTCTATCTCAATATAACTAAAAACCACCAATTTTTCGTTAATATTAACTTAATAGGAAATGAATGAGTATAAAATGGTCTACATTTTGTGTGTAAAACGTTTTCGTCTGGGATCAGTGGAATAGCCGTTAGTGTGCAAAATATGCCTGGATGTTCCTGTGAAAACGGCACTCTGATTAACCTTCCTCACTCACTAACTCCTATACGTAGTTTACATCGTGAAAGAGAAAATTAATATTTTGGGAAAACTATGGACTGCACCCTCGTCGGTGCGTAGATTTCGCCGGTCGACCTTTGTGGACCCACACTATTTACGTTGTTCATTTTTTATACGAAATTTATTCAACTTGTACGCGTGAGTGCCTTCCGGCTACTACTTGTTTGTAGGCTTGCGCCTTTTTCACCGTCTGCTGCCGTCTTATTGTCCCAGAACGGCTGAGGGGCCCCCGAAGGGTTTTTCTAAGTGCCTCATGAATTTATGACTCCCCATATTAACAATAGCAATACGTGTAATATAATAAAATTTAACACCACATTTAGTAAAAGTGTTCACTATGATCCTATTAAAGCAAAACATAAGTGAAGTCATTTTTACCTGCCTTTACAATTTCTTCTTTTAACGAGTTTGTTATATTCATTAATGGTAGGTGTGAGATGCGTGAGGCAATTCATGAATTTGGATATCCTTATTTGAATATAAAATCCATATTTTGCGAATGCATTCAACATGCACTTCCGCCAAAATACAATCTCAGTTTAATTATATTTCGCATTATGAATGTACCTCGTGTATTACGTCACAACGCCTCGTTCTCATTGTAATTTATTGCAGACCGCACACAAGTACATTGGTTGCCCGTTCACCCTGTGTTCAATTGCTGGTTCATTAATTTACGTATATATCATTGCATTTTCGTTGGTATTATTGAAATTAACTATGCAAACCAGGATAATGATGTATACTGGAATTTGTGAGTGATTATCTTCAGTTTTAATTAAACGGAATAAGGCACGTCACATAAAAGCATATTTTACAAATGGCACTGAATTGAAGTTGAATTAATATAATCTGGAGAAGACAAAAATTATATATATATATATATATATATATATATATATATATATATATATATATATATAATATTCCTTTTATCCTTAAATCGTAGCTATCTGAACCCTTCAAAGTTGTAATTTGATCGAAATCAATAGAAACGTAATATGCCATCTAAAAACCAATAACATTTTTGTATAAAATACGTATGAAACGGTCGATGACACGATAAAACGGTCGAAACACAACGATGTAGCGTGAAAGGGGAGAAAAAAACTGTTTTTGCGTACTTACACTTTATACTTATGTACTTATACTTTAAAGTATTTTTATCTGTCAAAATTAATCTCTCTCTTAAAAAATTAATTGCTCAAAAGAGAATCATTAATCATGTCTGTCGGCATGAACATGCTGGTAAACCCTGTAACTCTCAAGAATAGACTACTTCACTTCCGACGTTTTCTGCTCATATCTAACATAACAGAAATCAATCCGCAGTTGATGTTTGAAAACCAATTAATTACAAACAGCTATCCGTAAGTTTCCTGAGAACATACTTATTTCATAGATTACTATCTTCAATCAATGTTAGTTCGTTCGTTTACATGCCCAGATTTTTTTGTGTCTTCCACTATCAGTGAGAATACTAGAGATTGAAAGTGTGACTTTGGCTCTTTGCATGCAACTCACTTTTGACGCGTGTATTTATCACACATTTTATTAGAAACCACAGCAAGTTCGTGAACTGAATTTCCTATATTAATTTGGATGTAGCCTTCTAGCTGGGATAAGTCAAGATGCCAATAGAAATAATTTTGTGAAGGATAGTTTTTTGACAGGCATTTCTCGGGAATATTTTGGCCAACCTTTGTCGTAGGCATAATAATATAAATGTACTAATAACAGTGGATTTCCTAATCTTTGATAAACAACTGGTTCTGAAGAATTCAGAGTGAATCAACACCCGCGTCATGTAACTAACATATCTTTGCGTCACTTCTAATTTACCGAGGGTACTTGTCTTATATTGTCCTCGCGAACTGCATTGGTCAGCGTTCTCGCTTTCCATTATGCGATCCCGGGTTCGATTCCCGGTCGGGCAACATCATAGTGTGCGTTTTCCTTGCAATGCCCCAGTGCATGTTGCTGTGTGACGATGATCGAACCTACATCTGAGATTGAGAAGAGAACACAACGTAGGGATGCCTACGTGCTCTAACCACACGTACCCAATAACCCACGGCCGGGAGGCCGCTGGTAGGCTCACGATTCGTCAGAGGCTATTGCGCCAAAGTACATATTGAAATAATCTGAATGATTTAAAAGAAATTCAGCCCCAGTTGGTGCGCCATTTTGAAATAATCTGAATATACTCAAACAAACTCGGTCGAGGAACCTGAAAAGCAAATATCTTTCTATCTTGCTACTTTATTGCTAGAATTGGCTCAATGAAAAATTATATATTCATTTCACAAAAACATGGAAATTTATTAAACAATTTACAACAATTTTGGTATTGTATAACTTTACCCAATATAAAATTAAACGTTTGTCATGACTAGACATCGGATGTTTAGGGAAATGCCTATTTTTTCCTAGAGAACTTATTCAAAGGCTGATAATATATGTCCACGAATCATGACAAATGATGACATTTGACGGAATTTTATAATGCTTATTTTTGCTTATTTTAGCATAAATGCCTATTTTTTGCATAAATACCTTTTTTAGGACTTTTTTGCCTTTTATTTAGTATATTTATATACAATGCTAAGATATCGGAAAATCGGCGATGGTCCAATGTGACCATTCATTATGAAACCTTCAATTCACATCTTGAAATTTAAAATTACGAGAGAATTCCAGAAAGTACACCAACTGATTTTTCTCCATTTCCCTATATCACAAATACTACCCATGATCTGAGAACATGGACGATTGACAATACGCCGAGGGAACCGAAATATTAAGTGGAAATAAGTATAAATTCCCAGAATGTTTCAGTGTTGCTAGTGTTAGACTGCTAAAATATATGCCAGTCACATCGTTCAGATATCCTTCTCCGCTTTCAAACTGATTTTGTCTCTCAGTCGTCGCAAATTTGAAATTGTGATCCTTGAAAAGTTGTAAATATTACTGGTTAATGGAAACTATTAAGAATAAAATGTAGAAGAGTTGTAAATATGTAAATCTATTTTTACATTAAAATATACGAACTGGTTTTGTGCATTTAAGTTTACAAAATAATATACACAAAAGTTACAATTTTCCATTTTATTGTGTATGTAACTTATGACAGTGCCTTTTTCCTCCTTATTCTTGACTTTTTCAGTGCCTTTTTAGGCGCCTAAAAGACGATTTTTTAGTGCCTAAACATCCGATGTCTAGTCATGACCGTTCCAACCTTATGTCTTCGCGCGCTTTGGACCATCTTTATCCATCTCCGACGCCGCCGTCCTCAGGTCCAGACACCATCTTCTCTCTTCTTCTCTCGGAAGCACACTTCAATCACCGTTCATCAGATCAATAAACTATTTGCTGCTAACATTCCAGTCCAATCACTGACAACTTCGCCCAAGCCTTCAATGTCCCTCCAACTCGTTCACATGAAATATTTTAAGCTCCACTGCCACACTTAGAGTTCCAATTTTGATGTTCTCTCAATATCCATTCCACCGGTAGCGGTAGCTCAGTGCATCAACTGATGTCACTGCAGCGCCTCTAACCGGGAGGTCCTAGGTTCGAGTCCTGACGGTGGCAGGATTTTCGACACTAGCTTTTCAGCTAAGTCGAATTCAGCTGCTATCAGGAGGAGAATTCTAGCGGCCGGCTGCTCTGATCGCTAGTTTTCCGTGGTTTCTCCGATCAACACCAGG